>JARYGA010049367.1:0-23728 GCA_030545235.1 Helianthus tuberosus
TGGCAATTGAAGTTTTGTTTTATTGATTAAAAGTGTTACAATGTCTAATCAAACAAGGAAATACAACAAAATTAACTAGTCTTGCATCTTTTATTGTCACTAAAGCCCAAGTCTGCCTATATGTATCTTGATCATCTTATGCAACAGTTCCTGAAAAACACATGTGAAAATAGGTACGTCAGCATAAAAATGCCTGTGAGATACATAGGTTTTGTGAAAATAGGTTTCATGACTTATGTTTGAGAAAATGTTTAGTCATGAAACTTGTAATTTGCTTTGTCTTGTAAATCATTTGAAAAACAATGAATTCAGATGATATGTATAAATAAGTAAATAATGTATGGTTAAATAAATAACCATGTATGATGAGTTTGTATAAGATAAGTTGTTTGTAAAACAATGTCTTGTGAAAAGTATGTTATTTGTATAAAATGTTATATGTATCAAACTGAAATGATTCAAATAACGCTACAATATGTAATACCATACAAACACTTATATATAGGAAGTACCGGCGGCGTATCCACCATGCTTGTATCATATTACACACGCATCGTTACTTAATCACTTAATCAAACCAAACCAATGTCAAAATGTCCATGTCAAATATCCATGTCAAATGTCTATGTCAAATATCCATGTCAAATGTCTATGTCAAAATATCATGTATGGCAAGTGAAATGTCTCAACTAAACCATATACACAAAAACAAAGTATTGATGTAAAACTTGGTTTAAATCAAAGTTATATTTTGTGGGAAATGCATGATCAAATGTCAATCATGTTAAAATGTCTATGCCGAAATGTCTATGTCAAATACGGTTCACACGGTTCACAGATACAACGGTTCACAGATACAACGGTTCACAGATACAAACGGTTCACAGGTACAACGGTTCCCAGATACAAACGGTTCATAGATACAACGGTTCAAAATGTAGTATAATGTGTTCACATGCTGGATGAGCATATGCAACAAAATGCAATGTAAAACAATGTACTAAGTAATGCACACAATGGCACACCTAGCAGGAAATGTCATGTAAAACTATGTACTAAGTAATGCACACAATGGGTACACCTAGCAGGAAATGTAATGAAATCATGTACTATAATGTACTAATGAACATAGCAAGTATATGATGTCAAAACAGGAAAACAGGAAAGTAACAAGTAGGCACATGTGTTCCACCCCAAAACAGTTTGGAAAACAGTAAAAGAGGGGTCTATGTACTCACCTGGGATTGCTCAGTAGTCCTTGAGTAACAACTAAACAATGCTAGAGATCGCGGATATCAAACGGCACCTAGTATAGGTAGCTACATTAATAAACCGGACCTAAATCGGAAGATCGGGTAGCATTAGGGTTTGTAAACCAAACGAGTGTAGAGACTCGTGTCTTTTGGTTTAACAAAGCCCACATACTAAATGAAACTTAATCTAAGTGTCTACGACCCATTACGACCCGTTTAGGTAGCTTGTGCTACTTTAACGCGTGGAACGCGTTCGGACCGCCTAACTAGCCCTATGACAAGTGTTATATGCCTAAACGTATTACATAATCAGTTATGTGACAAAGGTTTAGGTTACATATGCTTAATTACCAATTATACATGAAAAGGGTATTCTGGTAATTTACCTAAGGCATATAAACTACCTATCATACAACTACTTAAACGATGTGACCATAGGGTATAACCTCGGAAGGTTATTCCCTACCTACTATGGTCACCTAAAGTGTTTGGTCGGATCCTAATGATCGACCAAACTGGGTCGGGTTCGAAGGTATAGGCGATTTATTAGATCGCCTACCCTACGACCCTAGACAACGTGGTAGTCAGTGGGCATAGTCCCAAGGGACTATGACCAACGTGATTACACTCACGTTGCGAAGTTCAAACGAACTTCGCATTGACCAATACTGGTCAACGCTGAAAGTCAAACAAAGTTTGACTTTCTGACTCGAAAAGCAGTAAAATAAGGAAAAGAACGAAAGAATAGTTACCCAGGGTCCCCGAATGCTAACCCAGATCAAAATAGCTCAGGTATGAAACGAAGGTTCCAACTTAGAGACTTTTCAATCAGATTTGTGGGTTTTTAAGCCAAAGGGGGGTGGGTATTTATAGATAAAGTAGAGCCGCTAGGATCGTTTCTTGAATGTCGTGCCACGATCCGAGCCGTACACTTGTCACAAAGGTTATGGAGCCACATATGCTCCTTATCTTAGTGATTAAGCAAGTTGCAAACATGTGGTTGTGGTTAATCAGCTGAAATCTGATTGCAAATACACTTAATCTGGTCAGGTTAGGCAGTCGCGTAGCGCTAGTGCAAAGGCACTATGCAGTCGCGCTACGCTAGCACCTCCCTGTTTCAGAAATGTTTCAAAAGTGGCAGAAATGGTCCCTGCACGTGTTTAAGGCCTTTTACGATGCGTTTGAACCCCGTTAACCTCATTTCAAGGCTCTAAAATGAAGTTAAAGTATAGGGAACTCAAAACATGCTCAAAAATATGCCGGATGATGGTTCGTTTGGTCGTACGAACGCGATGTTCGCTTAATTACGACGGAATGCGCATAAGCGTGAAAAACGATCCAAATGACGCGACGAATGGATTTTTCTTATGGCGAACACTAAAATGTAATATAGTCATGCTTACATAAATTTTTGGATGTCCGGATGTATTCAGAACGTAAGTTATGCGCGAAAATGCAAACTTGTGCACTTTTTGACACTTTTAGTCCCTGAATGACCCAAAAGTTTATTTTAGCATACCGAACCCCTCAAAGCCTATTTCTAAGCTATGTAAAGGATATTTATGGTATGTTTAACTTATGGTCATGTTCCGGAATGTCTGTTACAGTTCAAATTGGCATACTTTCGCAGTTTGTCAACTTTAGTCCCTGTAAGCGATTAAACTTTGATTTCACCACACCAAACCTTCCAAAACTTATATCTAAGTTATGTAAAGTTTATTTAAGGTATGTTAAGCCTATTTCACTTTTCCGGAGTGTTCGTTGCATTAAACTGGTTATATTTACGCATTAGTGCGCGTATAACCTTCCAGAAAGCGATTTAGAGCTTGAAATCGAACAAGAATTGATATGTGTAAACGATACACATATTTTTACAAATCCCAAGTATGAAATACAATATTTCACTGGTTGGGCATTTGTTTGATGGTTGAAATGACACAGGTGTTACAGTCTCCCCTACTTTAGGAAATTTCGTCCCGAAATTAATTCGTAGGAGTCTGTCTATGACTTTGTTTCAAATAGTCATCAAAGATATGTAAGGCATAATCTGATTATTTTCCTCAACGGATATTTTTCAGAAGCGAAAATGAACGAACAGAGTCATTTTCTTCAACGGGTTCTTCGGAAATGGAAAATAAAGGAATTAACTAAACGGATATACATTTCCCTCAACGGATATTCTTCAGAAGTGAAAATGAATGGATGATTCATTCTTTCTCAACGGATTCTTTGTCAGAAATGGGAATGAAGGAATAATCCACGGATATTCATTTCTCTCAACGGATATTCTTCAGAACGAAAATGAACAAACGGGGTCATTTTCCTCAACGGTTTGTTCTTCAGAATTTGAAATGAAAGAAAAATCAACGGATATTCATTTCTCTCAACGGATATTCTTCAGAACGAAAATGAACAAACGGGGTCATTTTCCTCAACGGTTTGTTCTTCAGAATTTGAAATGAAAGAAAAATCAACGGATATTCATTTCCTCAACGGATAAATCTTCAGAAACGAAAATGAACTAACGGAGTCATTTTCAACGGTTATTTCCTCAGAGTTGGAAATGAAGGATTACACAACGGATATTCATTTCCTCAACGGATAAATCTTCAGAAACGAAAATGAACTAACGGAGTCATTTTCAACGGTTGCTTCCTCAGAGTTGGAAATGAAGGATTACACAACGGATATTCATTTCCTCAACGGATATTCTTCAGAACGGAAATGAAAAGATAAACAACGGATATTCATTTTCTCAACGGATATTCTTCAGAACGGAAATGAAAAGATAAACAACGGATATTCATTTCCTCAACGGATATTCTTTAGAACGAAAATGAATGGGTAATTCATTTTCCTCAACGGTTATTCTTCAGAATGGAAATGAAAAGATAAACAACGGATATTCATTTCCTCAACGGATATTCTTCAGAAGTGAAAAATGAATAGCTAGTTCATTTTTCCTCAACGGATGCTTCATCAGAATTGGAAATGAATAGGGTTAACTCTTGATACATGATAGAACTTGCTGTGATTTCTGTGCACTAAATTCCATAATTATGTATGCATCCATAATTACGTAATTCCTTGCACAGTCCGCACAGTTTGTTTTGGAATGTTGTGGGGAAAGATATCAAACCTGAGATGAGAGTGACTAGACTACCATAGGGTCCTTTTAATTAGATCAACAGAGGATCTTCTTAATTAGGCCACTAAGGAGTCCTTTCAGCTATATCATCACATGATATCCCTAACCAGATTTTTGGATCAATCTGTTTAACTAGACCACTAAAGGGGTCAAATTTTGAGGTAGTACATTATAATCCAAGGGACTTTAACTACAACGTAGAAGTCCATTAAGGGTTTAAGTAGTACCTTTGGGTATCCTATTATGAATCTCTTGCACAAAGATATGTAAGATTTTACGAGGATTTGAATAACATAAATTGGATCACATGACACATAAAGGATAACACATAAGCACATAACCACATAATTGTTTAATTGTTATTTTCTTGTTATTGATTGCTATTAACTTGGCGCCTCGTACATCGTCTCTCTTGGAAGAAACGGGTACTTAGGATTTTCGTGGAAACGCAAGAGATTATACAAGGGAAGAAATTTGGAAGTAGTCTGTTCTTCAAGGAATGCGGTTCCTTGATTGTCGGTATTGTAGGGGATATGTTTATACATGCAACCACATAAACATATTGAAATGTAAATGAAAGATTTATTTATAAACAACAATAACAACAACTGATTCATAGATTGATAAAAGAAAATAATACACAAGGCTCGATTATTTTCTAAACAGCGTTATCTTCTGTCGGTCAGATACTCATCCCTGCGCTGGATTTGCATCAGCAAGTCTTGGGCAATTTCTACTAAAATGGCCCATCTCGCCACAGTTGTAGCAAGATCCCAGTGGGAAACGAGCTTGAGCAGGATTGTTGTTAATCTGATTTGGTGCTGCTGCTGTTGGGCAAACCCTCGCTGTATGACCTATAAGTCCGCAAACTTGGCATGTGCGGCACTTCACACCAGCATGATGATGTAGGCCACATTGGTTGCACAAGGGTGCAGTTCCTTTGTAGGGTTTCCTGGCAGGGGGTTGAGCTGGTTGGTTGGGGACGGCTTGATCATTGTGAGCGACCACGGCGAAGTTCTGAGAAGCCTTTCGCTTTTTTGACTTCTTAGAGGATCCAGTCTGTTCATCCATGGTCTTTGATTCCTCGATTGGTTTCGATTCCTCGACCAGTTTCTTGTCACCCTTTCGGAAAAGCTTACGTTTCCTGATCTGCGATTCAGTCAAGGTTGCAGATAACTCAATGGCCTGCCTAACAGTAGTAGGGTTGCTACCAGTCAAAATGTCTTGTATTGAGTCGGGAAGGCCATCAATGTACTTTTCGATCGCCTTATCCAAAGGCGTGACCATGTTTGGGCATAACAAACTTAACTCCTCATAACGGTCCGTGTAGGCTCGATGCTCACCGCTGTCTTGCTTAAGATCATCAAATTCCCTTTCCAAAGCCCTGATCTCGTGACGAGGACAAAACTCCTTCATCATGAGAGCCCTAAGTTCGGCCCATGTCTGTGCTAGAGCAACTTCTGCACCACGATCTCTCATAACCCCATTCCACCACGTAAGGGCTCTCTTCTGGAACACACTCGAAGCAAACTCGACCTTGCGATTGTCAGGACACTGCACATGGCGGAAAGTATTCTCAATGCTCTCGAACCATTGAAGAAGCCCAGTCGCTCCCTCAGAACCACTAAACTTGAGTGGTTTCGCCGAGTTAAAACTCTTGAAATTGCATGGACCATTGTTGTTGTTGTTGTTGGCTTGATTCCATTGAGCAAAGAGGTTTGGGAATTGAGCAGCCATTTGCTGCGCAATGATTTCTGCCAATTCGGCAGTCGCTATCTGGCTTTCGCGTCGAGGAGGCATTCTAAAAGAGGAAACATGAAATGAAACGAGTGAGAGGATTAGACGAAAAGAATGAGATGAAACAATTCTGATGAAAGCAATGGATAGTGGTCATTTGTTTGTTACTACAAAGCAACAAACGACCTCGGTGAATAATCAAAATAAATAGGTCAAAAATAATGTATCGCGAAGACATGCTCGCCTATAAGTGAACACTCATCCCAAGAATTCCCAGGTAAGCACAACTGGTCTCGTGTCTGATGAGATGTATACGAAGTGCTTGCCTAGACAGAAAACCCAGAATACAGGCATTCACCCTTCCAGTTTGCACGTGTTCACATTATTTAAAACCCAAAACCTTGACGAGATTTTGAAAACTCAAAGGGGTTCAAAACCATATAACAGAGGGTTCAAAACCTAGTAATCAATCATCCTAGAACAGATGATTAGTTTTCAAAGCGGTTTTGAAATTTATGTTCTTGTTGTGGTCGTCGCCTAAGGATAGGTGACAGTATTGTTTTATGACTAAACGCAAGTAAACTCGCGTTAGGGTCCTAAGAAGGTTATAGACTAGGTCAAAGCATTACTAATTACTAATAACCTAATTCCCTATAACCATTGGCTCTGATACCATCTTTTCTGTCACACCCCGACCACGTAGAACATACTAAACGTGGCGGAAACATCGGGGAGTGTTGTAACAGAATTAATTGTCTCAAATCCATGGCAATTGAAGTTTTGTTTTATTGATTAAAAGTGTTACAATGTCTAATCAAACAAGGAAATACAACAAAATTAACTAGTCTTGCATCTTTTATTGTCACTAAAGCCCAAGTCTGCCTATATGTATCTTGATCATCTTATGCAACAGTTCCTGAAAAACACATGTGAAAATAGGCACGTCAGCATAAAAATGCCTGTGAGATACATAGGTTTTGTGAAAATAGGTTTCATGACTTATGTTTGAGAAAATGTTTAGTCATGAACCTTGTAATTTGCTTTGTCTTGCCTACTGAAGTTCGTTCTTTTCTTGGTCTAGCGGGTTATTATCGCCGCTTCATTGAAAACTTCTCTAAGATTGCAGTTCCCCTAACTTCTCTAACTCAGAAGAAAATGCCCTTTTATTGGGGAAACAAACAAGAGGAAGCTTTTCAACACCTGAAGCAGAAGCTTTGCGATGCGCCTGTCCTATCATTGCCTGAGGGTGATGATGATTTTGTCGTGTATTGTGATGCATCTAAATTGGGTCTTGGCTGTGTTCTGATGCAAAGGAACAAAGTCATAGCCTATGCATCAAGACAATTGAAGATACATGAGAAGAACTACACCACTCATGATCTTGAGTTGGGTGCGGTTGTTTTCGCTCTCAAGATCTGGAGACACTATTTGTACGGTACAAAATGTGTGGTTTTCACGGACCACAAAAGTCTTCAGCATATCTTCAATCAGAAAGAACTCAACATGAGGCAACGACGTTGGGTTGAGCTTTTAAACGACTATGACTGCGAAATTCGCTACCATCCTGGTAAGGCGAATGTCGTAGCTGATGCATTGAGTCGCAAGGAACGTACTAAGCTTCATTGTGTACGTGTTCAATCTGTTATTCAAGCTCGATCTGATATTCAAGCCCGCATTTCTCAGGCTCAACAATCTTGTGTTTCACAAGGTTTAATGGATAAGGAATTTCCCTATCACATAACACCTGCTCTTGAACTGAAGGACAATGGGTCATATTACTTCATGGACCGTTTGTGGGTCCCAAGCCAGGATGATCTTCGTACCTTGCTTATGGATGAAGCCCATAAGTCTCGTTATTCTATTCATCCGGGCTCAGATAAAATGTATAAGGATCTTCGTATTCACTATTGGTGGCCTGGTATGAAGAAAGACATTGCCTTATACGTATCAAAATGCCTTACTTGTCTTAAGGTTAAGGCTGAACATCAGCGTCCTTCTGGTTTATTAGAGCAAGCAGAGATCCCAGTTTGGAAATGGGAAAACATTACTATGGATCTCATTACTAAACTCCCGCGCACAAAGAAAGGTCATGATGCCATCTGGGTAGTCGTTGATCGTCTTACAAAGTCAGCACATTTCTTGCCAATCCGCGAGGATTTTCCTACTGACAGACTTGCTCAAATCTATGTAGATGAAATTGTGGCTCGACATGGTGTTCATTTGAACATCATTTCTGACAGAGATGCTCGTTTCACTTCTCATTTTTGGAGAACCATGCAATCTGCCATGGGGACCCAACTTAATCTGAGCACAGCTTATCATCCGCAAACGGATGGTCAATCTGAGAGAACAATCCAGACTCTGGAGGATATGCTAAGAGCTTGTGTGATCGATTTTGGGGGTAGCTGGGATTCACATCTTAAATTGATTGAATTCTCCTACAACAACAGTTATCACACTAGCATCAAAATGGCTCCTTTCGAGGCTCTCTATGGTCGAAAATGTCGTTCACCAGTCTGCTGGAATGAGATTGGCGAGGCTCAACTTACTGGACCTGCCCTCATTTTAGAGACAACTGACAAGGTCAAGAAAGTTCGGGATAACCTTCAGGCAGCTAGAAGCCGTCAGAAGATTTACGCGGACCCAAAACGCAAAGCCTTGGAATTTCAAGTCGGTGATCGAGTATTACTTAAGGTCTCACCTTGGAAAGGTGTGATCAGATTTGGAAAGAAAGGAAAACTTGCACCTAGATATGTTGGACCATTCAAGATCGTCGAAAGAATCGAAAAGGTAGCCTACAGACTTGAGTTACCTCCTGAACTTGGAAATGTTCATCCAACTTTTCACGTGTCCAATCTCAAGAAGTGTACAGCTGATGAGAACTTCTCCATACCGCTTGACGAAATTCGTGTTGGCAAAACACTGAAATTTGTTGAGAAACCAGTGGAAATCATGGAACGTGAAGTCAAGTGGCTTAAACGCAAGCGCATTCCTTTGGTCAAAGTTCGCTGGGAAGCTAAACGTGGACCTGAGTTTACTTGGGAACGCGAAGATCAAATGAAGGCGAAATATCCACATCTTTTTCCACGAGTTTCCTCTAAATAAATTTCGGGACGAAATTTCCACAAGTAGGGGAGACTGTAACAACTGTGCTTGTAATCACTATGAACAGTTCTATTATCAATAAAACAATGTTATTTGACCACAATGTTTGTTTTGTTATGTTTTACATTTTTCATGTTTTGATCTTTGTTCAATTCCAAACTCTACATCACTTTCTGGAGAGTTATACGCAAACTAGTGCGTAAACATACTCAGTTTAATGCGAGAAATACTCCGGAACATCAACATATACCCAACATACCTTAAATAACCTTTACATAACTTAGAAATAAGTTTAGAAGGCTTTGGTATGGCAAAAACAAGTTAATTCGCTTACAGGGACTAAATATGACAAACTGCGAAAGTATGTCAATTTGAACTGTAACAAACATTCCGGAACATGACCATAAGTTAAACACACCTTAAATATCCTTTACATAGCTTAGAAATAGGCTTTGAGGGGTTTGGTGTGCTAAAATAAACTTTTGTGACATTCAGGGACTAAAAGTGTCAAAAAGTGCACAAGTTTGCATTTTCACGCATAACTTACGTTCTGAATACATCTGGACATCCAAAAATTTATGAAAGCATGACTACATTATATTTTAGTGTTCGCCTTAAGAAAAATCCATTCGTTGCGTCATTTGGATCGTTTTTCGCGCTTGTGCGCATTTCGTCGTAATTAGGCGAACATCGCGTTCGTACGGCCAAACGAACCAACATCAGACATATTTTTGAACATGTTTCATGTCCACAATGTTTAGGCAACATTTTAGGGCCTTAAAGTTGGCTTTACGGGCCTTAGAAGTGCCGGAAATGGGCTGAATACACAACAGGGACCAAAACTGTAATTTTCTGATCTGTCATGGCCAGGCGGCCCGCCTCAGATTCTGTTAACTCCCACGCGGGCCGCGTCCGCCTGTCTGATCAGATTAGAACGAACAGTCAGCACGATCCAGCTGTTTTAACCACAACCACATGCTTGCAACTTGCCAAATCTGTTGATAAACATCATTTTTAGCCACCATGAGTTTCCAACACTTGTACTGCTTGGATTAAGGCACGATATTCAACAAACGATCTTAACGGTTACCCGAAAACTATAAATACCCCACCCCCACAACTTCTAAACCCACAAGAATCTGATCTATTTGACTCTAAGTTGAAACCTTTGTTTCATACCTGAGTTATTGTGATCACGATTAGCATTCGGGGACCCTTCGTAAGTATTCTTTCGTTCTTTTCCTTATTTTACTGCTTTTTCGAGTCAGAAAGTCAAACTTTGTTTGACTTTCAGCGTTGACCAGTAATGGTCAATGCGAAGTTCGTTAGAACTTCGCAACGTGATTGTAATCACGATGGTCATAGTCCCTTGGGACTATGCCTACTGATTACCACGTTGTCTAGGGTCGTATGGTAAGCGATCTGATAAATCGCTTATACCTTCGAACCCGACCCAGTTTGGTCGATCATTAGGATCCGACCAAACACATTAGGTGACCATAGTAGGTAGGGAATAACCTTCCGAGGTTATGCCCTATGGTCACATCGTTTAAGTAGTTGTATGATAGGTAGTTTATATGCCTTAGGTAAATTACCAGAATACCCTTTTCATGTATAATTGGTAATTAAGCATATGTAACCTAAACCTTTGTCACATAACTGATTATGTAACATGTTTAGGCATATAACACTTGTCATAGGGCTAGTTAGACGGTCCAAACGCGTTTCACGCGCACGATGCGTTAAAGTAGCATAAGCTACCTAAACGAGTCGTAATGGGTCGTAAACAATTATGTTAAGTTTCATTTAGCATGTAGGCTTTGTTAAACCATATCACGTGAGTTCCGACACTCATTTGGTTTACAAACCCTAATGCTACCCAGTCTTCCGAGATAGGTCCGGTTTATTAACATAGTTACCTATACTAGGTGCCGTTTGATTCCGAGATCTCTTGCATTGCTTGGTGGTTATCTTTATACAACTGAGCAATCTCAAGTGAGTACATAGACCCCTCTTTTACTGTTTTCCAAACTGTTTTGGGGTGGAACACATGTGCCTACTTGTTACTTTCATGCTTTCCTGTTTTCACATCATATACTGCTATGTTCGGTAGTACATTATAGTACATGATTTTATGACATTTCATGCTAGGTGTGCCCAATTTTGTGCATTACTTAGTACATCGTTTTACATGACATTTCATGCTAGGTGTGCCCATTGTGTGCATTACTTAGTACATCGTTTTACATGACATTTCACGCTATGTATGTTCATTTGATTACATACTTAGTGCATTGTTTTCACATGTTTACATTTTGGTATGACATTTGGTTTGTTTACATGGGACAATACATTCATTAACATTAGCTACGCCATTCGTTAGTAGGTAGTGGTACCATAGGAATTGACAACTCCCGTTCCGGACGTCCCAGGGAAAGGGGATGAAAGGAATGACCGAATTCGATGACATAAGACAGATAGACCTTTAATTTGTTTAAAGGGTTTATCACCACAGTCGCAAGGCTTGGATGTATGCATTTTCACAATACCGCATAAATGTCAATATTAAAAAGTTGCATGCATTTACACAACACATAGCTTTGATTTAAACCAAGTTTTACTTCAATACTTTGTTTTTGTGCATATGGTTTAGTTGAGACATTTCACTTGCCATACATGGATATTTGACATAGACATTTGACATGGATATTTGACATAGACATTTGACATGGATATTTGACATAGACATTTGACATGGATATTTGACATAGACATTTGACATGGATATTTGACATAGACAATTGACATGGATATTTGACATAGACATTTGACATGATTTACATCTTGACATAAACACTTTGACATATTATTCAATACATTTGACAATTGGGTTAAACATAGACTTCTTACATTGGTTGGTTTGGTTTGATTAAGTGACTAAGTAACGATGCGTGTGTAATATGATACAAGCATGGTGGATACGCCGCTGGTACTTCCTATATATAAGTGTTTGTATGGTATTACATGGCGTAACGTTATTTGAATCATTTCAATATTGAGACATAGAACATTTTATACAAATAACATACTTTTCACAAGACATTGATTTACAAACAACTTATCTTATACAATTCATTTTACATGGTTATTCATTTAACCTTACATTTACTTATACATATCAACTGATCTTATCGTTTTTCAAATGATTTACAAGACAAAGCAAATTACAAGGTTCATGACTAAACATTTTCTCAAATACAAGTCATGAATCCTATTTTCACAAACCTATGTATCTCACAGGCATTTTTATGCTGACGTACCTATTTTCACATGTGTTTTCAGGAGCTTTTCCGTAGGATGTTGATCATGATACTAGGGCGGACCTGTGCCTTAGAGACTTTAAAAGAAGATAGACTATGTTTAATTATGTTCTGAACTCTTAATTTACTGTTTTGAGACAATGTAACACCTTTGTTTATAAATAAAATACAACTTTGTATGCCATGGTTATGAAACAATTAATTCTGTTGCGACACGCCCCGATGTTTCCGCCGCTCTTTGTTGTTTTACGCGGTCGGGGTGTGACAGAAGAGTTGGTATCAGAGCCAATGGTTATAGGGAATTAGGTTATTAGTAATGCTTTGACCTAGACTATAACTTTTCTAGGAACCTAACATAAGTTATCTTGTGTTTAGATCTTAAAACATGTACATCACCTATCCTTAGGTGATTAACAAAACAAGGAACCAAAATTTTTCAGAAACGATTTTTGAAAAACAATCATCTGTTTTTGAATAAATTTTTACAAGGTTTTGAACCCTCAATTGTAAGGTTTTGAACCCACTGTTATATGGTTTTGAACCCTTTTCAAGTTTGGTTTTTGGCCTTGTGCCTTCTAATTTTCAAAATCCCGTCAAACGTTTTGGGTTTTAAATAATGTGAACATGTGCAAACTGGAAGGGTGAATGCCTGTATTCTGGGTTTTCTGTCTAGGCAAGCACTTCGTATACATCTCAACCAGACGCGAGACCAGTTGTGCTTACCTGGGAATTCCTGGGATGAGTGTTCACTTATAGGCGAGCATGTCTTCATTATACATTATTTTTGATCCATTTACTTTGATTAGTCACTGTGAGTCGTTTGTTTGCTTTGTGATACGGACGAATGACCACCATCTATGCTTTTTGCAATTCTTGTTTTTATCATCTCATTCTTTTCATCCAATCATCTCACTCGTTTCTTTTCATGTTTTCCTCTTTTAGAATGCCTCCTCGACGCGAGAACCAGATAGCTACTGCCGAGCTGGCAGAAATTATTGCGCAGCAGATGGCTGCTCAGTTTCCAAATCTCTTTGCTCAATGGAATCAAGCCAACAACAACAACAATGTTCCATGCAAATACAAGGATTTTAACCAGGCTAAACCACTCAAGTTTAGTGGTTCTGAGGGAGCGACTGGGCTTCTTCAGTGGTTCGAGAGCATAGAGAATACTTTTCGCCATGTGCAGTGTCCGGATAATCGCAAGGTCGAGTTCTCCTCGAGCGTATTTCAGAAGAGGGCTTTGACATGGTGGAACGGGGTTATGAGAGACCGGGGTGCAGAAGTTGCTCTCGCACAGACATGGGCTGAACTTAGAGCCCTTATGATGAGGGAATTCTGTCCTCGTCATGAGCAACGAGCGTTGGAGAAGGAGTTTGATGAGTTGAAGCAAGATAGTGGTGAGCACAGGACTTATACTGATCGGTTTGAAGAATTGAGTCTGCTTTGCCCAACAATGGTCACCCCACTCGACAAGGCTATCGAGAGATACATCGATGGTCTACCTGACTCGGTACAAGACATTCTTACTGGTAGAAACCCTGCCACACTTCGTCAGGCGATCGAGTTATCTACGACATTGACTGAGTCGCAGATCCGGAAGAACAAGTTACACCGGAAGGGTGACAAGGGCAAGAAGCAGTCGGCTGACAAGGAAGATAGCAAGAAAAGTCAAAACTTGAGTGGAAAGAACTCTGGTTCTTCAAAGAGGGCGAAGAAGCGTAAGGCTTCCCAAAATTTTGCTATCACTGCTCAAGCTAACCAGGCAGCTTCCAACCAACCCGCACAGCCTCCAGCGAAGAAACCCTATTCGGGGATTGCACCTTTGTGCAATAGATGCAACAGTCACCACCAGCCGCAACTTCCATGCCGTTTCTGTACTAACTGTGGGAAGTCAGGCCATCTTGCCAATGTTTGTCGGTCTGCTCAGAATCCCGCGGTTCAGAACCAGGCTCAACAAGTTGCTAAGCCTCCTGCTCCGCAACAGGGTCAAGCTGCACGACCACAATACCCACCAGGTGCTTGTTACAATTGTGGGGATCTGACCCACTATAGAAATCGGTGCCCAAGACTGGCGAACCAGAACCAGAACCAGAACCAGAATCAGGCTCCGGCTCGAGGCCGAGTTTTTAACATGAATGCCCAAGAGGCGCAGGCGGATGATAATGTGGTGAACGGTACGTTCTTTATTAATAATCAGCCTGCATCTGTTCTCTTTGATTCTGGTGCCGATAAGAGTTTCGTGTCTTTGTCTTTTGAACCAATGCTTCGAGTGTCTAGAACGAAACTAGGAAAATCTTTGACAGTAGAGGTTGCTAGTGGTGAACCCATTATTCTTGATTCTGTTCTACGCAACTGCCAGTTGAATCTTAACGACCATCTTTTTCCTATTGACCTCGCGCCTATGCAACTTGGAAGCTTCGACGTTATTGGGGGAATGGATTGGTTATCCAAGCATCACGCAGAGATAGTTTGTTCTAAGAAGATTGTTCGTGTGCCGCTTTCGACAGGCGAGATCCTGCAGGTTCAAGGTGAGAAGCCTACCGGTGGTCTCAAACTCATGTCTTGTTTTAAATCTCGGAAGTATCTGCAGAAGAACTATGTGGCTTTCTTAGCACATGTTACGGAAGATAAAGGCAAGGGAAAGGCTATTTCAGATATTCCTGTCGTTCGGGATTATTCTGAAGTATTCCCTGAAGATTTACCTGGTCTACCTCCAGCACGCCAAGTCGAGTTCCGCATTGATCTCGTACCTGGTGCAAACCCCATTGCCAGAGCTCCATATCGTCTTGCACCGTCGGAGATGCAAGAGTTGTCTAAGCAGCTTCAGGAGCTCTCTGACAAAGGTTTTATCCGTCCCAGTTTTTCACCTTGGGGTGCTCCCGTTCTTTTTGTCAAGAAGAAGGATGGATCCTTTAGGATGTGTATCGATTACCGTGAGCTTAACAAGCTTACCATCAAGAATCGATATCCCCTACCTCGAATCGATGATCTCTTTGATCAGTTACAAGGCGCTTCTTATTTTTCGAAGATTGATCTGCGATCTGGATATCATCAACTTCGGGTGCATGAAGAAGACATTCCGAAGACAGCATTCCGTACTCGATATGGACATTACGAGTTCACAGTCATGCCATTCGGTTTGACTAATGCTCCTGCTGTTTTCATGGACTTAATGAATAGGGTCTGTAAACCTTATTTGGATCAGTTCGTCATTGTTTTTATTGACGATATCTTGATTTACTCTAAGACGCGAGCTGATCACGAGCAGCATCTTCGTCTTACTCTGGAACTCCTGAAGAAAGAGCAACTTTTCGCCAAATTCTCCAAGTGCGAATTTTGGCTTAAAGAAGTTCAATTTTTGGGACACATTATCAACGAACAAGGTATTCATGTAGATCCCTCCAAGATCAGTGCGATTAAGGATTGGGATACGCCTACTACTCCTACTGAAGTTCGTTCTTTTCTTGGTCTAGCGGGTTATTATCGCCGCTTCATTGAAAACTTCTCTAAGATTGCAGTTCCCCTAACTTCTCTAACTCAGAAGAAAATGCCCTTTTATTGGGGAAACAAACAAGAGGAAGCTTTTTAACACCTGAAGCAGAAGCTTTGCGATGCGCCTGTCCTATCATTGCCTGAGGGTGATGATGATTTTGTCGTGTATTGTGATGCATCTAAATTGGGTCTTGGCTGTGTTCTGATGCAAAGGAACAAAGTCATAGCCTATGCATCAAGACAATTGAAGATACATGAGAAGAACTACACCACTCATGATCTTGAGTTGGGTGCGGTTGTTTTCGCTCTCAAGATCTGGAGACACTATTTGTACGGTACAAAATGTGTGGTTTTCACGGACCACAAAAGTCTTCAGCATATCTTCAATCAGAAAGAACTCAACATGAGGCAACGACGTTGGGTTGAGCTTTTAAACGACTATGACTGCGAAATTCGCTACCATCCTGGTAAGGCGAATGTCGTAGCTGATGCATTGAGTCGCAAGGAACGTACTAAGCTTCATTGTGTACGTGTTCAATCTGTTATTCAAGCTCGATCTGATATTCAAGCCCGCATTTCTCAGGCTCAACAATCTTGTGTTTCACAAGGTTTAATGGATAAGGAATTTCCCTATCACATAACACCTGCTCTTGAACTGAAGGACAATGGGTCATATTACTTCATGGACCGTTTGTGGGTCCCAAGCCAGGATGATCTTCGTACCTTGCTTATGGATGAAGCCCAAAAGTCTCGTTATTCTATTCATCCGGGCTCAGATAAAATGTATAAGGATCTTCGTATTCACTATTGGTGGCCTGGTATGAAGAAAGACATTGCCTTATACGTATCAAAATGCCTTACTTGTCTTAAGGTTAAGGCTGAACATCAGCGTCCTTCTGGTTTATTGGAGCAAGCAGAGATCCCAGTTTGGAAATAGGAAAACATTACTATGGATCTCATTACTAAACTCCCGCGCACAAAGAAAGGTCATGATGCCATCTGGGTAGTCGTTGATCGTCTTACAAAGTCAGCACATTTCTTGCCAATCCGCGAGGATTTTCCTACTGACAGACTTGCTCAAATCTATGTAGATGAAATTGTGGCTCGACATGGTGTTCCTTTGAACATCATTTCTGACAGAGATGCTCGTTTCACTTCTCATTTTTGGAGAACCATGCAATCTGCCATGGGGACCCAACTTAATCTGAGCACAGCTTATCATCCGCAAACGGATGGTCAATCTGAGAGAACAATCCAGACTCTGGAGGATATGCTAAGAGCTTGTGTGATCGATTTTGGGGGTAGCTGGGATTCACATCTTAAATTGATTGAATTCTCCTACAACAACAGTTATCACACTAGCATCAAAATGGCTCCTTTCGAGGCTCTCTATGGTCGAAAATGTCGTTCACCAGTCTGCTGGAATGAGATTGGCGAGGCTCAACTTACTGGACCTGCCCTCATTTTAGAGACAACTGACAAGGTCAAGAAAGTTCGTGATAACCTTCAGGCAGCTAGAAGCCGTCAGAAGATTTACGCGGACCCAAAACGCAAAGCCTTGGAATTTCAAGTCGGTGATCGAGTATTACTTAAGGTCTCACCTTGGAAAGGTGTGATCAGATTTGGAAAGAAAGGAAAACTTGCACCTAGATATGTTGGACCATTCAAGATCGTCGAAAGAATCGAAAAGGTAGCCTACAGACTTGAGTTACCTCCTGAACTTGGAAATGTTCATCCAACTTTTCACGTGTCCAATCTCAAGAAGTGTACAGCTGATGAGAACTTCTCCATACCGCTTGACGAAATTCGTGTTGGCAAAACACTGAAATTTGTTGAGAAACCAGTGGAAATCATGGAACGTGAAGTCAAGTGGCTTAAACGCAAGCGCATTCCTTTGGTCAAATTTTGCTGGGAAGCTAAACGTGGACCTGAGTTTACTTGGGAACGCGAAGATCAAATGAAGGCGAAATATCCACATCTTTTTCCACGAGTTTCCTCTAAATAAATTTCGGGACGAAATTTCCACAAGTAGGGGAGACTGTAACAACTGTGCTTGTAATCACTATGAACAGTTCTATTATCAATAAAACAATGTTATTTGACCACAATGTTTGTTTTGTTATGTTTTACATTTTTCATGTTTTGATCTTTGTTCAATTCCAAACTCTACATCACTTTCTGGAGAGTTATACGCAAACTAGTGCGTAAACATACTCAGTTTAATGCGAGAAATACTCCGGAACATCAACATATACCCAACATACCTTAAATAACCTTTACATAACTTAGAAATAAGTTTAGAAGGCTTTGGTATGGCAAAAACAAGTTAATTCGCTTACAGGGACTAAATATGACAAACTGCGAAAGTATGTCAATTTGAACTGTAACAAACATTCCGGAACATGACCATAAGTTAAACACACCTTAAATATCCTTTACATAGCTTAGAAATAGGCTTTGAGGGGTTTGGTGTGCTAAAATAAACTTTTGTGACATTCAGGGACTAAAAGTGTCAAAAAGTGCACAAGTTTGCATTTTCACGCATAACTTACGTTCTGAATACATCTGGACATCCAAAAATTTATGAAAGCATGACTACATTATATTTTAGAGTTCGCCTTAAGAAAAATCCATTCGTTGCGTCATTTGGATCGTTTTTCGCGCTTGTGCGCATTTCGTCGTAATTAGGCGAACATCGCGTTCGTACGGCCAAACGAACCAACATCAGACATATTTTTGAACATGTTTCATGTCCACAATGTTTAGGCAACATTTTAGGGCCTTAAAGTTGGCTTTACGGGCCTTAGAAGTGCCGGAAATGGGCTGAATACACAACAGGGACCAAAACTGTAATTTTCTGATCTGTCATGGCCAGGCGGCCCGCCTCAGATTCTGTTAACTCCCACGCGGGCCGCGTCCGCCTGTCTGATCAGATTAGAACGAACAGTCAGCACGATCCAGCTGTTTTAACCACAACCACATGCTTGCAACTTGCCAAATCTGTTGATAAACATCATTTTTAGCCACCATGAGTTTCCAACACTTGTACTGCTTGGATTAAGGCACGATATTCAACAAACGATCTTAACGGTTACCCGAAAACTATAAATACCCCACCCCCACAACTTCTAAACCCACAAGAATCTGATCTATTTGACTCTAAGTTGAAACCTTTTTTCATACCTGAGTTATTGTGATCACGATTAGCATTCGGGGACCCTTCGTAAGTATTCTTTCGTTCTTTTCCTTATTTTACTGCTTTTTCGAGTCAGAAAGTCAAACTTTGTTTGACTTTCAGCGTTGACCAGTAATGGTCAATGCGAAGTTCGTTAGAACTTCGCAACGTGATTGTAATCACGATGGTCATAGTCCCTTGGGACTATGCCTACTGATTACCACGTTGTCTAGGGTCGTAGGGTAAGCGAACTGATAAATCGCTTATACCTTCGAACCCGACCCAGTTTGGTCGATCATTAGGATCCGACCAAACACATTAGGTGACCATAGTAGGTAGGGAATAACCTTCCGAGGTTATGCCCTATGGTCACATCGTTTAAGTAGTTGTATGATAGGTAGTTTATATGCCTTAGGTAAATTACCAGAATACCCTTTTCATGTATAATTGGTAATTAAGCATATGTAACCTAAACCTTTGTCACATAACTGATTATGTAACATGTTTAGGCATATAACACTTGTCATAGGGCTAGTTAGACGGTCCAAACGCGTTTCACGCGCACGATGCGTTAAAGTAGCATAAGCTACCTAAACGAGTCGTAATGGGTCGTAAACAATTATGTTAAGTTTCATTTAGCATGTAGGCTTTGTTAAACCATATCACGTGAGTTCCGACACTCATTTGGTTTACAAACCCTAATGCTACCCAGTCTTCCGAGATAGGTCCGGTTTATTAACATAGTTACCTATACTAGGTGCCGTTTGATTCCGAGATCTCTTGCATTGCTTGGGGGTTATCTTTATACAACTGAGCAATCTCAAGTGAGTACATAGACCCCTCTTTTACTGTTTTCCAAACTGTTTTGGGGTGGAACACATGTGCCTACTTGTTACTTTCATGCTTTCCTGTTTTCACATCATATACTGCTATGTTCGGTAGTACATTATAGTACATGATTTTATGACATTTCATGCTAGGTGTGCCCAATTTTGTGCATTACTTAGTACATCGTTTTACATGACATTTCATGCTAGGTGTGCCCATTGTGTGCATTACTTAGTACATCGTTTTACATGACATTTCACGCTATGTATGTTCATTTGATTACATACTTAGTGCATTGTTTTCACATGTTTACATTTTGGTATGACATTTGGTTTGTTTACATGGGACAATACATTCATTAACATTAGCTACGCCGTTCGTTAGTAGGTAGTGGTACCATAGGAATTGACAACTCCCGTTCCGGACGTCCCAGGGAAAGGGGATGAAAGGAATGACCGAATTCGATGACATAAGACAGATAGACCTTTAATTTGTTTAAAGGGTTTATCACCACAGTCACAAGGCTTGGATGTATGCATTTTCACAATACCGCATAAATGTCAATATTAAAAAGTTGCATGCATTTACACAACACATAGCTTTGATTTAAACCAAGTTTTACTTCAATACTTTGTTTTTGTGCATATGGTTTAGTTGAGACATTTCACTTGCCATACATGGATATTTGACATAGACATTTGACATGGATATTTGACATAGACATTTGACATGGATATTTGACATAGACATTTGACATGGATATTTGACATAGACATTTGACATGGATATTTGACATAGACAATTGACATGGATATTTGACATAGACATTTGACATGATTTACATCTTGACATAAACACTTTGACATATTATTCAATACATTTGACAATTGGGTTAAACATAGACTTCTTACATTGGTTGGTTTGGTTTGATTAAGTGATTAAGTAACGATGCGTGTGTAATATGATACAAGCATGGTGGATACGCCGCTGGTACTTCCTATATATAAGTGTTTGTATGGTATTACATGGCGTAACGTTATTTGAATCATTTCAATATTGAGACATAGAACATTTTATACAAATAACATACTTTTCACAAGACATTGATTTACAAACAACTTATCTTATACAATTCATTTTACATGGTTATTCATTTAACCTTACATTTACTTATACATATCAACTGATCTTATCGTTTTTCAAATGATTTACAAGACAAAGCAAATTACAAGGTTCATGACTAAACATTTTCTCAAATACAAGTCATGAATCCTATTTTCACAAACCTATGTATCTCACAGGCATTTTTATGCTGACGTACCTATTTTCACATGTGTTTTCAGGAGCTTTTCCGTAGGATGTTGATCATGATACTAGGGCGGACCTGTGCCTTAGAGACTTTAAAAGAAGATAGACTATGTTTAATTATGTTCTGAACTCTTAATTTACTGTTTTGAGACAATGTAACACCTTTGTTTATAAATAAAATACAACTTTGTATGCCATGGTTATGAAACAATTAATTCTGTTGCGACACGCCCCGATGTTTCCGCCGCTCTTTGTTGTTTTACGCGGTCGGGGTGTGACAGTCCCTGTGTGTCGTTTGTTTGCTTGGTAATGCGGACAAATGACCACCATCTTTTCCTTTTGTTAATTTTGTTTCATCTCATTCTCTTCATCCAATCATCTCACTCGTTCCCTTTCATGTTTTCCTCTTTTAGAATGCCTCCTCGACGCGAAAACCAGATAGCGACTGCTGAACTGGCAGAAATCATTGCGTAGCAGATGGCTGCTCAATTCCCAAATCTCTTTGCTCAATGGCACCAAGCCAACAACAACAACAATGCTCCATGCAAATACAAGGATTTTAACTCGGCTAAACCACTCAAGTTTAGTGGTTCTGAAGGAGCGACTGGGCTTCTTCAATGGTTCGAGAGCATTGAGAATACTTTTCGCCACGTGCAGTGTCCTGACAATCGCAAGGTCGAGTTTTCTTCGAGTGTGTTTCAGAAGAGGGCTCTCACATGGTGGAATGGGGTTATGAGAGACCGAGGTGCAGAAGTTGCTCTAGCACAGACATGGGCTGAACTTAGAGCTCTTATGATGAGGGAGTTTTGTCCTCGTCATGAACAACGAGCGTTGGAGAAGGAGTTTGATGACTTGAAAGAAGATAGTGGCGAGCACAGGGCATATACTGATAGGTTTGAAGAGTTGAGTCTGCTTTGCCCGACTATGGTTACCCCACACGACAAGGCTATCGAAAGGTACATCGACGGCCTACCTGACTCAGTGCAAGACATCATTACTTGTAGTAACCCTGCCACACTCCGTCAGGCGATCGAGTTATCAGCGACATTGACTGAGTCGCAAATTCGGAAGAATAAATTACACAGGAAGGGTGACAAGGGCAAGAAACAGTCGTCTGACAAGGAAGATAGCAAGAAGGGTCAAAACAAGAATGGAAAGGATTATGGTTCATCAAAAAGGGCAAGGAAGCGTAAGGCTTCCCAAAACTATGCTGTCACTGCCCAAGCTAACCAGGCAGCTCCCAACAAACCCGCACAGCCTCCAGCGAAGAAGCCCTATTCGAGGAATGCACCTTTGTGCAATAGATGCAATAGTCACCATCAGCCGCAACATCAATGCCGTTTCTGTACTAACTGTGGGAAGTCAGGTCATCTTGCCGATGTTTGTCGGTTTGCTCAAAATCGCGCAGTTCAGAACCCGGCTCAACAAGTTGCTCAGCCTCCTGCTCAGCAACAGGGTCAAGCTGCATGACCACACTACCCACCAGGTGCTTGTTATAACTGTGGGGATCTGACCCATTACAGAAACCGGTGCCCAAGGCTGGCTAACCAGAATCAGAATGCAAACCAGAATTAGAATGCAAACCAGAATCAGGCTCAGGCTCGAGGGTGAGCTTTTAACTTGAATGCCCAAGAGGCGCAGGCGGACGATAATGTGGTGAACGGTACGTTCTTTATTAATAATCAGCCTGCATCTGTTCTTTTTGATTCGGGTGCCGACAAGATTTTTGTGTCATTGTCTTTTGAGTCAATGCTTCACGTGTCTAGAACGAAACTAGGTAAACCTTTGACAGTAGAGGTTGCTAGTGGTGAACCCATTGTTCTTGATTCTGTTGACCTCACGCCAATGCAACTTGGAAGCTTCGACGTTATAGTGGGTATGGATTGGTTATCTAAGCATCGCGCAGAGATTGTTTGTTCTGAGATGATTGTTCGTGTGCCGCTGTCGACAGGCGAGATCCTACAGGTTCGTGGTGAGAAGCCTGCCGGTGGTCTCAAACTCATGTCTTGTTTTAAAGCACGGAAGTATCTCCGAAAGAACTATGTGGCCTTCTTAGCACATGTTACAGCAGATAAAGGCAAGGGTAAGTCTATTTCAGATATTCCTGTCATTCGGGATTATTCTGAAGTATTCCCTGAAGATTTACCTGGTCTACCTCCAGCACGCCAAGTCGAGTTCCGTATTGATCTCGTACCTGGTGCAAATCCCATTGCCAGAGCTCCATATCGTCTTGCACCGTCTGAGATGCAAGAGTTGTCTAAACAGCTTCAGGAGCTCTCTGACAAAGGTTTTATCCATCCTAGCTTTTCACCCTGGGGTGCTCCCGTTCTTTTTGTCAAGAAGAAGGATGGATCCTTTAGGA
>JARYGA010049368.1:0-44783 GCA_030545235.1 Helianthus tuberosus
AGCATTCCAAGCTCTTGGTAGCAAATCACCTTCCATTGTTAGCAATCGATATGCCCCCTTTCCTGCTTCAGCTTCAATCAAATAGGGGCCTTCCCACTTTGGTGCTAACTTCCCATCAGCAGGATTGGTGGTATTCTGAAATTCTTTCCTTAATACCATATCACCAACTTGGAATTTCCTGATCCTGACATTCTTGTTGTAGGCTCCAGCCATCCTTTGTTGATAACTGGCCATCCTTATCCTTGCCAAATCCCTGAGTTCTTCTATAGTATCCAAGTCTTGAACCAAGTTTTCAGCATTTTCTTCAGGATCACGAATGCTTGTTCTTGCAGTAGGAACCACCATCTCTGTAGGGATCACTGATTCTGCTCCTAATACCAAAGAGAATGGAGTCTGGCCAGTAGCATTCTTGGGAGTTGTCCTATCAGCCCAAAGTACATAAGGTAGTTCTTCTGCCCATTTTCCTTTCTTGGATCCAAGCTTCTTCTTCAAATTGTTGATGATGATCTTGTTGGATGATTCTGCCTGACCATTAGCTTGTGGGTGGACTGGTGTTGAGGTTATCATCTTAATCCCCCAGCTGTCACAAAAGTTAGTAGTTCAATTCCCAATAAATTGGGATCCATTATCACAAACAATTTCAGAAGGGATACCAAATCTAGTAATAATATTTCTCTTAATAAAGGATATCACTTCTTTTTCTCTGACTTGAGCAAAGGCTTCAGCCTCTATCCACTTGGAGAAGTAGTCAGTCATAGCAAGCATGAATACTTTTCCACCAGGTGCCTTAGGAAGCTTACCAACTATATCCATTCCCCATCTCATAAATGGATAAGAAAAGGATATAGGATGCAAAAGTTCTGCTGGTTGGTGAAGGATATTACTGTGTCTCTGACAAGGATCACATTTCTTGACATATTCCACAACATCCTTCTTCATAGTAGGCCAATAGTATCCTGTCCTCAGGATCCTTGAGAATAATGCTCTGCCCCCAGTGTGGTTTCCACAATCTCCTTCATGGAAATCCTTTAGGACTTCTTGGATTTCAGGATCCTCAATGCATCTTAGATATGGACCTGCAAGAGATCGTTTATATAACATGTTATTCAATATTGTAAATTGAGATACCTTAATTTTGAAAGCCCTGGGGTTTTCTCCTGTAGGAATCTCTCCATGTTGTATGTATCTCATGATTGGAAGGATCCATGATCCTGAATAAGATTGAGTATCATCACTAGGGATGATTGCAGAATCCTCTCCTATCTCCATGGCTACATGATCCTCGATAGCAGAGGTCAGGATGTGGATAATAGGGATCTTGATATTCTCCGGGATCTTCAAGGATGATCCTAAATTGGCTAATGCATCAGCCTCTGCATTCTCTTCCCTTGGTACCTGTGTCCTGCATAGAGCCATGGTTAGTGTTATATGAATTATTAAAAGTGTTACCTCCCAGAGGATTCGTGTTTGGAATTCCAGATGTGAATCCATATTGACGGGACTCTGGTATGATGGAAGGACCAGATGAAGCAATGGTCTACATTGGTATGAAGTCTCCTTGATGAACATCTGAGATTGGAGGCTGCATACTTCTTAAGAATCCTTGATCCTGAAAGATGTTAGATCCTTGAGGCTGAGAGGATCATTGAACCTGAGAGGATCCTGGAACCATAAAGGATCCTTGGACCTGGGAAGATCCTTGGACCTGGGAGGATCCTTGGGCCTGGGAGGATCCTTGGACCTGAGAGGATCCTTGGACCTGGGAGGATCGGACCTGGGAGGATCGTTGGACCGTGTGCATTCCCAAATATCCTCCTGAGCTGACGAAGGATCCCTGATGCTGAAAAGAGGATCCCGATGGCTGAAAATAGGATCCCTGAGGCTGGGAGTGAGAGCCAAATGCTTGACTCATAGTTGCTGTTCCATAACGCCTTTCTGATGGACCACTTTGATACTGGATGCCCGGAACTGCCGATTGTAGGGTAGTTACAATTGGAGTGTCAAAATTCAATGACCTTGGCATCAGAGGAGAATGATCCTCCACTGATTTCTTCTGTTTCATGATCTCAGTGATCTCCCGGAGGATCCTTTCGTTGGTTTTGTCCTGCTCTTGTGCATGATTCCTCATCTGCAAAATCAGAGTGTAAAGATCATTAGTAGTAGGATTAGAAGAAACAGAAGAAGTTGGTGGTTTTGAGAAAATGGGGGTTTGTCTCTTCGCAGCATTTTCAGCATTCTTCTGGGATCCAGAAGGTGGTGGAGGCAAAGGAGGAACGCCCCGTGAAGAACTCATTGCCGGCATAGAGCTTGATGTGTTCTTTGTTGAGGAAGCCATATGCTTGGTTGTAACGAACCGAAATGACCACAAAAATATGAATCTTCTTAGGAATGAAGCACCAATTGCCCCACGGTGGGCGCCAAACTGTTTTGGTCAAAAATCAAGCAAAGATAATGCAACCAAACTTTCTGTTATGAGGTATGATGCTTGAATCAATGAACAATGCTAAGGATCACTCAGAAATGTAATGAACAAGTGACACAATGATTTATACGAGGAAAAAGCCCTTGATCAAGAGTTGATCTCCGGCATAAAAAACCTCGGGTGATGGAAACTACCGATCACCAACTCAGATTAAACAAAAATATATTACAACTTTGGATGATAGCGAGCTAGTTACAAGGATCACTAGAGTGTAATGTGCAAAAAAGTGTGTAATCGCCAAGTAAACTGTCGAGAACTGATGAGAGCAGTTACGAGTGTGTGTGTTTAGCCAAAAATAGCCAAGTGTTCTAATTTAGCTCGCTATCCCCTTTTAAATTTAGTAAATATCTAATCTAACTAACTATCCGCATTTCATGCAAGTCTTCCACGAACTCCATAACGTCCATATTAGTCAAGCACGTGCGGAATAAAAGAGAATATGCTCCAGGAATATCGCCAAGACCAAGTCCAAGCTCGTACTCCTGCAAAACAACATCATATTTAAAGCAGACAATCGTTAGTGTAAGGATCCTCATGATGATCCTTGATCCTGATCCTACAATACTCTCTGAGGATCACTAATTCAAACAGAATTGAGGATCCCTGAGCTCTACAGCAATTGAGGATCACTGATCTTTGGAAAATCCTCCCCTAACACCTTCCAAGTGTCATTTTGGTGTTAAAGCAGGGAAATTCCTAGGCTATATGGTGACAAAGAGGGGCATTGAAGCAAGTCCAGAGCAAATCAAGGCTATTGTGAATATCAAATCTCCTGCCAATACCAAGGATGTGCAAAGATTGACAGGCAGGATCGCAGCCTTGAACAGGTTCATATCCAAATCCTCAGAAAAGTGCAAGGAATTCTATGACATCCTGAGGAAGAACAAGAAATTTGAATGGACTGAGAAGCATGAAAGTACCCTCAAAGCTCTTAAGGATTACCTATCCTCAGCCCCCGCCTTGATGAAACCAGAAAAGGGGGATATATTATCCTTATACCTAGCAGTATCCTCAAAAGCAGTAAGTGCGGTCCTTGTTAAGGATCACCAAGGTACACAATATCCTGTTTATTATGTAAGTAAGAGTTTACTTGATGCTGAATCCAGGTATTCACACTTAGAGAAACTTATACTTGCATTAATTATGGCATCTACTAAATTAAGACATTATTTTGAGACTCGTGCCATTATTGTTAAGACTAATTTTCCAATTAAGAATGTTCTCAGGAAACCTGAAATGTCAGGAAGGATGGCTAAGTGGGCAGTGAAGCTTAGTGCATATGATATAAGATATGAACCAAGGACTGCCATCAAATCTCAAGCCTTAGCTGACTTTGTGGCAGATTTTAGTAGTGACTTGCAAAAAGAAGTTGAGTTAGAAGTCCAACAGTCGGAAGAAACTAAGGATCCTTGGATACTTTTCACTGATGGAGCCTCTAATGTCAAAGGAACAGGGCTTGGAATACTACTAAAATCGCCACAGGGGGACATAATACCCCACTCCATAGCTTGTGAATTTCAAACTACCAACAATGAGGCTGAATATGAAGCCTTGATAGCTGGTTTGCAAATTGCTAAGCATATGAGGATCAGGTATCTTGAGGTACATGTAGATTCATTATTAATCACTAATCATTTTAATGGATCCTATGCTGTTAAAGGTGAAAAGCTAATCAAATATTTAGAGATAGTCAAAGAATTGGCACTCTCTTTTGTTTCCTTTAGTTTGACACAGGTACCCAGAGAGGAGAATGCAGAGGCTGATGCATTAGCCAATCTAGGATCATCCTTGAAGATCCCGGAGAATATCAAGGTCCCTATTATCCACATCCTGACCCCTGCTATCGAGGATCATGTAGCCATGGAGATAGGAGAGGATTCTGCAGTCATCCCTAGTGATGATACTCAGTCTCATTCAGGATCATGGATCCTTCCAATCATGAGATACATACAACATGGAGAGATTCCTACAGGAGAAAACCCCAGGGCTTTCAAAATCAAGGTATCTCAATTTACAATATTGAATAACATGTTGTATAAACAATCTCTTGCAGGTCCATATCTAAGATGCATTGAGGATCCTGAAATCCAAGAAGTCCTAAAGGATTTCCATGAAGGAGATTGTGGAAACCATACTGGGGGCAAAGCATTGTTCTTAAGGATCCTGAGGACAGGATACTATTGGCCTACTATGAAGAAGGATGCTGTGGAATATGCCAAGAAATGTGATCCTTGTCAGAGACACAGTAATATCCTTCACCAACCAGCAGAACTTTTGCATCCTATATCCTCTTCTTGGCCATTTATGAGATGGGGAATGGATATAGTTGGTAAGCTTCCTAAAGCACCTGGTGGAAAAGTATTCATGCTTGCTATGACTGATTACTTCTCCAAGTGGATAGAGGCTGAAGCCTTTGCTCAAGTCAGAGAAAAGGAAGTGATATCCTTTATTAAGAGAAACATTATTACTAGATTTGGTATTCCTTCTGAAATTGTTTGTGATAATGGATCCCAATTTATTGGGAGTAGAACTACTAACTTTTGTGACAGCTGGGGGATTAAGATGATAACATCAACACCAGTCCACCCACAAGCTAATGGTCAGGCAGAATCATCCAACAAGATCATCATCAACAATTTGAAGAAAAAGCTTGGATCCAAGAAAGGAAAGTGGGCAGAAGAACTACCTTATGTACTATGGGCTGATAGGACAACTCCCAAGAATGCCACTGGCCAAACTCCATTTTCTTTGGTATTTGGGGCAGAATCAGTGATCCCTACAGAGATGGTGGTTCCTACTGCAAGAACAAGCATTCGTGATCCTGAAGAAAATGCTGAAAACTTGGTTCAAGATTTGGATACTATAGAAGAACTCAGGGATTTGGCAAGGATAAGGATGGCCAGTTATCAACAAAGGATGGCTGGAGCCTACAACAAAAATGTCAGGATCAGGAAATTCCAAGTTGGTGATATGGTGTTAAGGAAAGCATTTCAGAATACAACCAATCCTGCTGATGGAAAGTTGGCACCAAAGTGGGAAGGCCCTTACTTGATCGAAGCTGAGGCAGGAAATGGGGCATATCGATTGCTAACAATGGAAGGTGATTTGCTACCAAGAGCTTGGAACGCTGTCCATTTGAAGAAATACTTCATGTAATAAGGATCCATGATCCTTACCTGACAAGTATCCTTGAAGGATCCTTACAGGACAGATGATCCTCATTTGGTAATATTCTAATCTTAAACTATTTCATTCTTTAATTATCTTATATAAGGATAGGGATCCTGCATCCTTTATCCTCCTTTCACTTGATTTTGAGTTTTGAAGGTTCAGGTATCCTTAACAAAGGATTGAGTATCCATAGAAGTATCCAGTTATTTGGGCTTGACCCCAGTTATTTGGGCTTGACCCCAGTTTGGGCCTGTCCCCAGTTTCGCCAGTAGCGCACGATGATCCTGGTACAGTTCATGGCAATGGGACCAGTACTCGCTTTAGGGGCTGACAATTTCATTGTACTGGCTGTATTCAGGATCCTACGTATAATGGTAGACGTACCATACATCCGTTCCTAAGGTTTCTAACGTTTTCACGTTAGCTAAGGTTTTGGCATTTTCATGTCACTAAGTTTGGATAGTCGCCAGTGAGGGCCATACTCCAGTTTACACATGATCCTTGGGCTTGTCCCCAGTTATCCTTGGGCTTGTCCCTAGTTATCCTTTGGGCTTGTCCCCAGAATTGTTGGGCTTGTCCCTAGTTACTAACTTCTATCTTATATTGGCTTAGTCCCAAGTTGTATCCTATTTCAGGTTTTTGAAGCTAAACGACCAAGGATCCTTGATCCTTACCTTCTACTAAGGTTTGTCTTTTGGTTATCCTGATTATAAGTGTTAAAGGTTAGGATCCTAACTTGGATTCTCAGGTATGATCCTAAAACACTTTAATTTTATTCTTTATTTATAAGTGACCCTTATCCTTTGACAACTGAACTTATGATCCTTAAACTACACTACTTTTCAGAACTTGTCGACTATAGGATATGTGATCCTTGATCATATCCTAAACTTTTTGAGGATATTTATTAAATTTTTCCTCTTTACTTAATAAATTCATACAAAACATATACACAATAATTGAAAAGTAAAGTATTCACAAGGATAACAACACGGGAAATAGCCAAAAAGTTAAGATTTTATTTATTCACAAAACGTTAAACCCTTCAAGGTTGTCAAAATTGCCAACCCACGTTTCTACCAGCAAAACGTGGCCCGGCCACATGGGTTGGCAAAGGGTGTCCATTGTTCACAGGTCTTTGTAGTGCAGGAAATAAAAGATGGCAGGATAACAAGTGGCTTCATCCCCCAAACAGAGGATCCATCCACCACCCATTATCCTACCTATTGTCTTAGGATCCATGATCCATAACCCTAGAAACTATTGTTCAAATACAACCCAAGATTGTTTCAAAAAACACCATAACCAAAATAAAACTACCACCATCAAATCCTAAAAAATGGGCTCCGGCCACGTTTAGAAATATCCATCATCGCCCATTTCAGCAGCCTACACCTTTGCTGCATCACCATCACCTTCACCAGCTCCTCCAGCTCCGGCATCATCCGCATGATCCTTAACCCCACTGCTGCCAGCCTCGATTTCTAGGACTTCACCAGCCTCTTCTTCGTCATCCAACTCAGCTAACCTAGCTGTCCAGCCCTCTATGTCCCAGTTGCTCTTGTCAAAGTTAGGATCCTGAGCTTCTTGGGCCATCTGCAACTTGGTTTTGTACATAGCAATGGCAGCGGAGACTTTAGCATCATTGGTGATCTCAGCCTTCTCCTGATCAGCAGTGATATGAGCCAGGACAAGTTCCCTCTTCACCAGATTGACATCATTTTCGAGGGAGGCAATCTTCTTATCCTTGGCCAGCATGATCTTTTGGAGGTCCACACACTTTTGCTCAACCTCTTCAATACTTCCTATGTAATCTTGGATTTCAGCAAATTTCTGCAAAAGAAAGGATACAATTCAGGATCCCTTACCCTCGGTATAGAAGGATCATGTACAAGAATCACATTTAAGGATCGGTTATTCTCACCTCAGCAACGTATTCCTCGAACTGATGCTGGATCAGAGGCAGACCTTCTAGGGTATCAGCAGTCTTCCTTTTCTTTCCACCCCTTCCCTTAGAAGTGGTTGCCTTGGGGATTGTGACGGATGGACTAGCAGCAGGCTTCTTCTTTAAGGATCGGACAGCGTCAAGGTCAGTGACACTGAAACGGGTAGCAGACTTCGATGATTTTCCAGCACCTACACATCCAAAACAGATAAGTATCCTTATTTCATTTTAATTTAAACATTTGGTTATACACAAAATGGGATACTTGTTTTGGTCAAAAATCAAGCAATGACAATGTAACCAAACTTTCTGTTGTGAGGTATGATGCTTGAATTGATGAACAACAATAAGAATCACTATGAAGTGTAATGAACAAGTGACACGAAGATTTATACGAGGAAAAAGCCCTTGATCAATGAATGATCTCCGGCATAAAAAACCTCGGGTGATGGAAACTACCGATCACCAACTCAAATTAAACAAGAAATGTATTACAACTTCGGATGATAGCGAGCTAAGTACAAGGATCACTATAGTGTATTGTGTAGAAAATGTGTGTAATCGCCAAGTGTGTTAGTGAGAGCTGATGAGAGCAGTTGTATGAGTGTGTGTGTAGCCAAAAATAGCCAAGTGTTTTCTAACTAGCTCGCTACCCCCTTAAAAAATATAAAATATCTACTCTAACTAACATTCCGCAAATGGTGCAAGTCCTCCACGACTCCACAACGTCCATTTCTGGCCAAGCACGTGCGGAATAGACTTAGAATATTCTCCAGGAATATCGCCAAGACCAAGTCCAAGTTGATACTCCTGCAAAACAATTACGAATTCAAAGTAGACAATCATTAGTACAGGAATCCTTATAGTGATCCATGATCCTGATCCTGCAACACTTCTGAGGATCGTTACTTCAGACAGAATTGAGGATCACTAAACCCAACAGTAAATAAGGATCACTGATCATTTAGAAATCCACCCCTAACAATTGCCCCCAAAATATAAGGAGTAATTATGTAAATAAATGAGTTATATTTTATTCTTATCCGTAACGAATTAATCAGATAACTAGCCGTTGGAGTCGGACTAGCCGTTACGAACATGACGTCAGTGAAATGATTATCCTGCAAAATCATTATTATAAAAAGGAGTTAGAGATAGGGATCATTTCACATTTAAGTTCAAGAGAACTCCCTTTATATTCTCATCCGACGATCAAGCAGGTAACTCTTTTCCTTTTCTTCCTTCTCTTACTCTGCTTTTCTTTCTTTACCATCATCTCGTCAAAAATGATGCTACGAAACTCACCGGGCAAGGATCAAAAGAAGAACACCCCTCTTAAAAGCCAGGGGATCATCAAAGATTCACCGAAAGAAAGATGCTGCTTCAATGATGCACAAATAGACAGAATTCGCCACTGTTTTCCGGCGAATACCGTTATCAAGCCATTTGACCCCACCGCTTTGAGTGACTATATCTCTAAAACTTGGATTGCCTTTCATGTTACCCCATTCACCATAGGATACACCTATCCTTTTCCAGCCTTTACCCAATCCTTTTTCTCCCTTACCGGCATCTCCTAGTTCCAGGCTATGCCGATGATCTGGAGGGTCTTATATACCCTTGAAAGGATCATCGAGCAGGAAGGGATTGACCTAGGAATGTCGGAGTTGGCTGAGATGTATGATCTCACAACGTTTGGATCCCACCGATATTTGTTTCAACGAAAGCCTGGTGAAGAACACCCCATTTTCAAAGCCACCAAGAACGATACAAACTGGAAGCGACGCTTTTTCTTTGTCAGAAGAGACTCTATCCCAAACGGAAAGGATCTACCCAGGAAGTGGTCCACCCATGGTAGGATAGGAGGATCTGTAGAAGGATCACTAAGTAAGCTCATTTCTGATAATGATTACTAATATGCTTTTGTTTCTTTTGTATAGCTATCACATTCTCGCATATTATTCCTTCAGCTGCCACCAAGGGGAGACTTGCTGCTTTTAGAAAACTTGATCCTGCCACGAGATCATTCAAAACAAACACCCAGGATTCTCAAGAGGTATCCTCAGGCTCTGTCACCATGTCAAGTAAGTATCATGTTCTTTTTATATTCAAATGTTTAAATAAATAGTTATATATGAATAGAATAAGGACACTTATCTGTTTTGGGTGTGTAGGCGCTGGAAAGTCATCAAGATCTGCTTCCAAATTTAGTGTCACTGAGCTTGACACCGTACGATCCAAGAAAAAATCTGCTGCTAGCCCCTCCGTTGTAATCCCCAAAGCTACCACTTCAAAGGGAAGAGGTGGAAAGAAGAGAAAGACTTCCGAAGCTGACAACCTACAAGGCCTGCCTCTAATCCGCCATCAATTCCTCGAGTACTTCAATGATGTAAGGATCACTGACTCAGCTTAGTTACCATATCCACTTGAGGATCACTTAATTCTAATCTTTGCATTGTCTTCTTTGTAGAAATTTGCTGAGATAGAGGATTATGTTGGGCATGTCGAGGAGCAGGACAAGAAGATTGCTGACCTCCAACAAGTCGCATTGCTCAAGGACCTTAAGATTGCTGACCTCCAAAAGGATCTCAAAGATGCCAAAGCTCAGACAGCTACAATCCTGATTAATTTTGATTATGAAAAGCACGAGATCACAGAGGATGCCAAGGTCTCCGCTGCCATTGCGATGTACAAGACCAAATTGCAGATGGCTCAAGAAGCTCAGGATCCTGCCTTTGATAGGAGCAGCTGGGATGTGGAAGGCTGGAAGGCTAGGCTGGCTGAGCTGGATGACGAAGAGGAGGCTGAGGAGATCCTGACGATCGAGGCTAGAGGCAGGGGCAAGGATCATGGTGGTGAAGCTAGTGGAGCGGGAGATGGTGATGCAGCGAAGGTGTAGGCTGCTTGAATGGGCGATGAAGGACATTTCTAGACGTAGCCGGAGCCCATTTTTTTAGTTTGGTTATGGTTTTTTTGTTTTGATGATGTTTTGATAAACAATGGTTGGTCTGTACTTGAACAATAGTAATTAGGGTTGAGGATCATGGATGATCCTTTGAACAATAGGTAGGATTACAAATGGTGGAGGGACCTCTGTTTGGGGGATGAAGCCATTGTGATCCTGCCGTCTTTAATTTCCTGCACTTGTTAGACCTATGAACAAAGGACACCCTTTGCCAACCCATGTGGACGGGCCACGTTTTGCTGGTAGAAACGTGGGTTGGCAATTTTGACAACCTTAAAAGGGTTTAAGCTTTTGTGAATAAAATGACTTTGACTTTTTGGCTATATCCTGTGTTGATATCCTTATGGTTATTTTATTTTTCAACCTATTGTGATGTTCATGTTGTTTAAACTTATCAAGTAAGGAAAAATTTAAAAAATATCCCTTAAGAGTTAAGGATATGATCAAGGATCACATAAAAAATAGTTTAAGGATCATAAGTTCAGTTGTCAAAGGATAAGTGTCACTTAAATACATAATGAATAAAATCAAAACAGTTAAGGATCATACCTGAGAATCCAAGTTAGGATCCTATCCTTTAACACTTAGAATTAGGATAACCCAAGATACAAACCTTAGTTGAAAGTAAGGTTCAAGAATCCTTGGTCATTTATCTTCACAAACCTGAAATAAGATATTGCTTGGGACTGAGCCAATATAAGATGAATGTTAGTAACTGGGGACAAGCCCAACAATTCTGGGGACAAGCCCAATATACTGGGGACAAGCCCAAAGGATAACTGGGGACAAGCCCAAAGGATCGTATGTAAACTGGAGTATGGCCCTCACTGGCGACTATCCAAACTTAGTGACATGAAAATGCCAAAACCTTAGCTAACGTGAAAACGTTAGAAACCTTAGGAACGGATGTATGGTACGTCTACCATTATACGTAGGATCCTGAATATAGCCAGTACAATGAAATTGTCAGCCCCTAAAGCGGGTACTGGTCCCATTGCCATGAACTATACCAGGATCATCGTGCGCTACTGGCGAAACTGGGGACAGGCCCAAACTGGGGACTAGCCCAAAGAACTGGGGTCAGGCCCAAATAACTGGGGTCAAGCCCAAATAACTGGGGTCAAGCCCAAAGGATAACTGGATACTTCTGTGGATACTCAATCCTTAGTTAAGGATACCTGAACCTTCAAAACTCAGAATCAAGTAAAAGGAGGATAAAGGACGCAGGATCCTTATCCTTGTAAGAGAATAAAAAGAATGAAATAGTTTGAGATTGGAATGTTACCAAAAAGAGGATCATCTGTCAGTGGGGATCCTTCAAGGATATTTGTCTGGTAAGGATTACGGATCATGATCACATGAAATATTTCTTCAAATGGACAGCATTCCAAGCTCTTGGTAGCAAATCACCTTCCATTGTCAACAATCGATATGCCCCCTTTCCTGCTTCAGCTTCAATCAAATAGGGGCCTTCCCATTTTGGTGCTAGCTTTCCATCAGCAGGATTGGTGGTGTTTTGAAATGCTTTCCTTAATACCATATCCCCAACTTGGAATTTCCTGAGCCTGACATTTTTGTTGTAAGCTCCAGCCATCCTTTGTTGATAACTGGCCATCCTTATCCTTGCTAAATCCCAGATTTCTTCTATAGTATCCAAGTCTTGAATCAAGTTTTCAGCATTTTCTTCAAGATCACGAATGCTTGTTCTTGCAGTTGGAACCACCATCTCTGTAGGGATCACTGATTCTGCCCCAAATACCAAAGAAAATGGAGTTTGGCCTGTAGCATTCTTGGGAGTTGTCCTATCAGCCCAAAGCACATAAGGTAGTTCTTCTGCCCATTTTCCTTTCTTGGATCCAAGCTTCTTCTTCAAATTGTTGATGATGATCTTGTTGGATGACTCTGCCTGACCATTAGCTTGTGGATGGACTGGTGTTGATGTTATCATCTTAATCCCCCAACTGTCACAAAAGTTAGTGGTTCTGTTCCCAATAAATTGGGATCCATTATCACAAATAATCTCAGAAGGGATACCAAATCTAGTAATAATGTTTCTTTTAATAAAGGATATAACTTCCTTTTCTCTGACTTGAGTAAAGGCTTCAGCCTCTATCCACTTAGAGAAGTAATCAGTCATAGCAAGCATGAATACTTTTCCACCAGGTGCCTTAGGAAGCTTTCCAACTATATCCATTCCCCATCTCATGAATGGCCAAGAAGAGGATATAGGATGCAAGAGCTCTGCTGGTTGGTGAAGGATATTACTATGCCTCTGACAAGGATCACACTTCTTGGCATACTCCACAACATCCTTCTTCATAGTGGGCCAATAGTATCCTGTCCTCAGGATCCTTGAGAATAATGCCCTGCCCCCAGTGTGGTTTCCACAATCTCCTTCATGGAAATCCTTTAGGACTTCTTGAATTTCAGGATCCTCAATGCATCTTAAATATGGTCCTGCAAGAGATCGTTTATACAACATATTATTTAATATTGTAAATTGAGATACCTTAATTTTGAAAGCCCTTGGGTTTTCTCCTGTAGGGATTTCTCCATGTTGTATGTATCTCATGATTGGGAGTATCCATGATCCTGAATGAGATTGGGTATCATCACTAGGGATGATTGCAGAATCTTCTCCTATCTCCATAGCTACATGATCCTTGATAGCAGGGGTCAGGATATGGATAATAGGGATCTTGATATCCTCAGGAATCTTCAAAGATGATCCTAGATTGGCTAATGCATCAGCTTCTGCATTCTCTTCCCTTGGTACCTGTGTCAAACTAAAGGATACAAAAGAGAGTGCCAATTCTTTGACTATCTCCAAATATTTGATTAGCTTTTCACCTTTAACAGCATAGGATCCATTAAAGTGATTAGTGATTAACAAAGAATCTACATGTACCTCAAGATACCTGTTTTGGTCAAAAAATCTAATGAGGATAATGCAACCAAACTCTCTGTTACAGGGAATGATGCTTTGAATATAGAACAATGATAAGGATCACTTCAACGTAAATTGCACAAACGACACAAGGATTTGTACGGGGAAAAAGCCCTTGATCAAGAGTTGATCTCCGGCACAAAAAACCCCGGGTGATGGAAACTACCGATCACCAAGCTGAAATAAATCAATAAATGTTTACAACTTCGGATAGTAACGAGCTAGGTACAAGGATCACTATGGTGATATGTGTAAAAATGAATGAAAACTAATAAGTGTTCGTCGAGAGCTTCAAGAGTGCGATTGTATGAGAGTGTGTGTAGCTGAAAATGGCTAAGTGTTCTAATTCTAGCTCGTCACCCCTTTAAAAATAGAAGTTAACTATAATAACAAACTATCCGACTTTTGTGCCAAGCTCCCACGTTCTCCACAACGTCCATTTCCAGTCAAACGTGTGCGAAATACCCGTGGAATATTCCATAGTAACGTTGCCAAGACCAAGTCAAGCTTGTTACTCCTGCGAAGTAATACAAAACACAAACAAACAATCGTCAGTATGAGGATCCTTAAAGTGATCCATGATCCTAATCCTGAAGCTCTTCTGAGGATCACTATCTGTCACAGAAGTAAGGATCATTAATTAGGACAACGAATAAGGATCACTAATTATTATAAAATCCTCCCCTAACAATTGCCCCCAAAATATAAGGAGTGAAATGTTAAATAAGCGAATTATATTTTCCTGATCTTATCTGCAACTAGCTATCGTAAATATAGCCGTTATTGTGGAACTATCCGTTGCAACCATGACGTCACAGAAGTGACAACCCTTCACGATCATTGATGTATTGCAAAATACATACTTATATCGTGTATAGTTTGTACGTTTTATCGTTTTGTTTAGTTTAGTTTTATTTAGAATTACGTACTATTGAGCAAAGTTCGTTTTTCCAGGTCTTGATACGATAATTGGTTGGAAATTGAGTGGAAACGAGCTTGACGCTGAAATCGTATGCATTGGAATGAGTCACAAAGTGTTAGAATTATTTTTGAGGAGTTTTGAGATGTTAAAGCTGGAATTTGGACGAACATTCTGTGAAAAACTGATCACTCGCGTAGCGCGAGAGTGAAGACGAGTCAGTCGCGCTACGCTACTGATGTAACATTGACTTATGCTGACTTTCATGGCACTAGCGTAGCGCGAGCTTGAAGTGTAGACCCGTCGCGCTACGCGACGGGTATGCAGATCGTGATTTGTTTGTTTGAAGCTAGGGTTTGGTATAAAAAGCCAAGAAACTTAATCATAACCCTAATTACGAACTAATTGAGATTAGAGGCGATTTTGGAGCCGTCTGGAAGCTGAATCGAAGATTTCTCGGGTTTTCCAATCCCTTGTTTCGTTGATTCTTTCCTTGAAACTTTTTACCATGAATTCTAGTTTGATAATCTTTGATTTGTTTTCGTTTATTAAGATGCTTGGCTAAATTGTTTAACTACCTAGACAAGATGATGGTTTGATATAAAGTTTGGATTTTTAATGGTTAATTATCGTTTGTGTATGGATTGATTCTGAAAGTAAAGTGTTCTAGTATTTTTGATTTGGTGCATATGCATACTTGATAATTGTTTTAATATTGTTTATTGCTTCGCTTGAATCTTGGTGACGGTCTATATCACAGAATAGAATCAGGCTAGGGTTTTAGGTTTTGGTGAGTGTCTATATCACATAATAAACCTTCGATCCTTTAGGGTGAGAATAGCTTAAGTAACCTTAGAAGTAATAATCGGTAATTTAATAAAATCAAGTGTTCTGCTTAACTTGTCGCTGAGAGGCTCGAGTTAGTTATTAGGTCTCAGTGCAATATATATCTAAGATAGGTTTTGAGAGAAGTCGATCTTATTTCCCTAATTACATTTGTGTCTAGTAAACCAAGTCAGAACCTAGAATTGCCTTAGATTATCGCGCTGAGAGGTAGATAGTCATATTAGGGCACTTTTAGAATCGTTAGAGGACTGAGAGGAAGTCTAACAGTCGGTAATCACAACAGCCTTGTAGGGTTTCCTAGGTTTCTTCCTGAGAAGGGTCGGGAGGTCTTAGCATTGAAATACCTTAAGGTTTAGTATTTTACGATCCCGGCTCCATACAACAATAATACCGTTAGAAGTCCATTCCTAGTCAAGCTGGATTCAAGTCTAGGTAGTCGTTAATCTCATCTGAATACAACCTTAGTTTTCGTTCGTGTCTTAGTCTAAGTATAGTTAATTAATTAGGTTAATATAGATTTCCTAGTTTTTCAGTAACCCCCCCTCAAAACAATTAAACAAGTTTAAGTCGCGTCTGTCAGTGTCTATTAGAGTCTAGCTTACGTAATACATAGAGTCTTAGGGTTCGATACTCGGACTTGCTTAGGCTATACTACATTGACCGGTACACTTGCCGGTTGTGTGGTTTAGGTTTTAGAGAGTCCTAGTCTATAAATTTAAAGCTTTTCGTGTCTAGCTTAGAGAGTCTAACTTAGTTAATTTTTATAGTCTGTTTAGCACACATCAAGTTTTTGGCGCCGTTGCCGGGGACTCTTGGCAATTGCGTTTATTAGCTTTGATAGACCTAATTGATATATACGTGCTACGTGTTTTCTTTGTTTTGTTGAGTCTTTGTCTTTTCTTGTGTCTCGGTAACTAGTGTTTGCTTTTCTTGTGTTCAGGTTTTTGCTTGTAGTGGATGCCACATCTGCGCTCGCACGGACCACCACCACCAGTCAAGCAGTCATCATCTCAGGTTACTTCTACATCTTCATCTCGTTTCCCCGAGTTCGATTTCACCCCACCACCCACACCACCACCTTCGCCAAACCATTCACCTAAGGACTCACCACCCAATAGCCCTACTTCTAGTACCTCTTGTAATCTAGAAACTTTAGAAAATATGGCAAACCCTAGGCAAACCGTTCATCAGCAGGCCACTCAGAATTTCACCGGCTTAGCTTCACCCATTACCGTCCCACCCATAGTGAATGAAAATTCATGGCAGATTCCATCTTATGCCATGCAGGCCATCACCAATAGTATCCAATTCCATGGCCGAGACGATGAGGACGCCCCGGCCCACATTAATCGTTTCTCTAGGATGCTAGCCACCTTTAGCCTTAGCGGTGCACCCAACGATGCCACATACTTACAGCTGTTCCCATTCTCATTAGCCGGCCGTGCGGCTACTTGGTTGGACTCACAACCAACCGGTACTTTTACCACCTGGGCGGGGCTTCGTCAAGCCTTTTTGAATAAATATTTCCCGCCCGCTAAAGCTTCACGGCTTAGAGACGAGATTCACTCCTTCCGCATGGGGCCCGACGAGCCCTACTACCTTGCTTGGGAGCGTTTCCAAACCCTTTGTGCTCGTTGCTCCCAGCACGGACTTTCCGATTGGGCCTTATGTGAGAAATTTTACAATGGACTTACCCAAGAGACTAGAGATAGGTTTGATACCAATGCAGGGGGGCATATGATGGGTATTCTTACAGTTCCTGAGTGTCTAGAGCGTTTTGAGGCATTTGCTCAGTCTCAATCCCAATCAAGATCCGATCAGAGGTATCAAAGTGGTAATTTAAATACCACTACTAGTGCACCCGCCCGAGGGGTGAACCATGTCACTATGGATCCTAGTTTGGCCTCTGTTTTGGAAAATATGGATAGACAGCTTAAGGAAATTCAGGCTAAGATAGATAAGTGTGAGTTGTGTCGAGGCGGTCACGGTACTAGTTCGTGTCCTTTGCTAGTCGGTGAGGAGCAAGTAGGATTTGTGGGAGGAGGTTTTGGTAGGAATCAATCTAGTGGGTTTGGTAATAATGTTAGTTCGGGATGGCGTAGTAATAATAATAATAATAATAACAATTTTCGCTCAAGTGGACCGCCTGGTTTTCAAATCGCTCAAAATCCAAATAGGGGTCTAGGTTCGCTTTTCAGTGAGGGTTCGAGTGGGCAGGTTAAGGATGGAGGGTCAAGTGGTCAAGGTTCGAGTTTTGATGTAGGGGGTAGCATGGAGAGAATGGAGGCTATGATGAGTAAGCTAGTTGAGAGGGATCAAAATACTCAAAAGAAACTTAGTGAACATGATCTCATGCTTAGAAATCACCAATCTGCGGTTCAAGATCTTTCTAGGGTTGTAGGTGATATTGCTAGGAAGTTAGAGGAGAGATTACCCGGTAAATTTGCGGGTAACACCCAACAAAACCCTAATGCACAAGCTAATGCCATTTACACTCGTAGTGGCAAGATCGTAGGGAACCCTAGTGGAGAGGAGAGAGAGGCAGATGAGGATGGTGATGTGATTGATGAGGAGATTGAGATGGAGGCTCCCGGCAAAGTGCAATCTAGGTTAAGCCCAGCAAGTACCGCACAGCCCGGTGAGTCTCGAGAGAAGAGAGTAGAGAAAGAGCCTGTAGTTGTTAGGCCTTCCCCTTATGTGAACCATCAATATGCTCCGTTTCCTTCACGTCTTAAGAATAAAAAATATTCAAAGGAATACGGGCAATTCTTAGATATCTTCAAGCAATTGAAGATTAATCTCCCGTTTGTAGAGGCTCTCCAGTCCATGCCTAAATATGCTAAATTTTTAAAGGACCTTCTTAGGAATAAGGAGAAGTTAGGAGAGTTGTCGAATGTCCCGTTGCATGGAGGGTGTTCGGCCATTGTTTCAAATAAGCTTCCCGAAAAGCTTACCGATCCGGGTGTGTTTACTATTCCGTGTCTTTTTGGTAGTAACACTAACACGAGAGCTTTAGCTGACCTAGGTGCTAGTATCAATTTAATGCCCTATTCCTTGTATGAGAAGCTAGGTCTAGGAGAGCTTTCACCTACCCGGATGACATTGTCTTTAGCCGATCGGTCAGTTAAGTACCCGAGGGGAATTGTTGAGAATCTGCTTGTGAAGGTGGATAAATTTGTTTTTCCGGCCGATTTCGTTATTTTAGATATGGAAGCCGATGAAAATATACCGCTAATTTTAGGTCGCCCGTTCTTGAACACCGCTAAAGCTCTCATAGATGTCTCTTTAGGCACCATTACACTTAGAGCGGGTGAGGAGTCGGTGGTGTTTAACGTTATGCATTCGAGAGGTTTGGGCGATAAAGTTGAGGCGGTTTCGTTAGTAGGGGAATGTGAGAAGGACGTGAGAGATGAGAAGGAGGTGATGAGTGATCCGGGTTTAGAGAAGATGATAGAAATCAAGTGTGGGGATCCACCAGTTAGGAAATTAGAGGAATTAGAGAAGAGAGTGGTGTGTTTAGAATCTAAGATAGAGACGCTGAGCAAAGTTCAGTGTGGGGATAGAATTTACTATGAAGAATATCGATTCAAACCACCCGATGAGGAGTTGAGAAGTTGTGAGAAAGATAAGAGTGCTTGGAGAGATGCGGGCAGTTTTAGGAGTGGTAGTGCGATAGCCCGTAAGGTGAGAAAGATGTTGGATGGTGAGCTGCACATCCATGATCCTCCGTAAGTTTGTGAGAAGTTGATATTAATTTGTAGAGTTTGTAATTTTTGAGTCTTTTATTTTGTACCATGAGTCTTAGTAGTAGTTTTTGAGTCTTTTCGTTTTTAGAGTCGGTACTGCGTTGGGTTTTGTTTTGTTTTGATTATGCAGGTTTGGATTGTACCACCCGTACCCAATTGCCATTCGGGTGATTTTGGACTTGCTATATTGATAAACCCAAGCAGACTAGTCAGCGATCGCGAATGAAATGCTATACGATCGTTTGGGGGATCTAAGATTCGTACGGCTGGCACTGACTTTTGTCCTAACCAGCTAAGTCGATTCCCTTTTGTTGTTGTTGTATAATTTATTTATTTTCGTTTGCAGTTTCTTTTCGTAGGTAGTTGTTGAGTCGTATTTTCGTTCTTGCATTAGGGACAATGCAATCTCTAAGTGTGGGGATGGGATACTTGTAAATATTTGAGTCTTAATATGAAAAAAAAAAAATTAAAAAAAAAAAAAAATTAAAAAATTGAAAAATCAGAAAATGTCTTTCGAATAAAAAAGAAGTTTGCAATTAAAGCGGAAAATGATAGAAAAGGTGTTTTATTGCTTGGGTTGAATAATAATAATATGAGATTATAATAAATCGAGCTTGCGTCTAGTTTGGGATATGTGGATAGGCCCGGGTTTGGTTTTAAGTCCCTTTGATCTAATATACCTTAAATTGTCGGTCCGCTAGTGGGTTTTCGCCTGGGAAATATGGGAAATCAAAACTGCCGATAATAGTATAAGGGTCACCGTTATAAGTTAAAACCGTTAGAGTTTGTGATCATGCGAAAAAAAATAGAATAAAAGTGAGCTAGAAACTAAATGAAAGTAGCACAGGCCTACGTATTCCGAGTTGGGGATAGCGACTCTACAGCCGGTTTGCCTCTGGGATGTGTGAAATCGACTTGCCGAATAAAAGTACCGAAGCCTATGTATTCTGTGATTGGGGATCGCGACTCTACAGTCGGTTTACCTCTGGGTTAAGGGAAAGCATCGTCTAGTCTCATGAAAAAAAAAAAAAAAAAAAAAAAAAGAGAAAAAGCAAGAAAGAAAAAATTGGAAAAGGAAAAAAATTGATTGTTTACTCTCTTGGTTTTGATATAAAACGGTTAGGAATTGGTCAATTGATCGTTCTTTTAGTCCTATAAGCTTGAGGTGGGAGTAGATGGACCGTAAATTCTAGTGTGAGACCCTAGGTGGATTGACCGCACTTAAACTAAATTCACATGATAAGGGTTTAGGATTAGATTCGGGTTTAAGAGGATCAGTATATTCGCAATCGCAGCTAACGCAAGTCTTGGTTTTAATAAGATATAAATAGTTTTCAATCCAAGTGATGATTTGTCTCTGATTCCGTTGCATAATTCTTTTTCGGGGACGAAAAAAGAGTAAGTATGGGGATATTTGATGTATTGCAAAATACATACTTATATCGTGTATAGTTTGTACGTTTTATCGTTTTGTTTAGTTTAGTTTTATTTAGAATTACGTACTATTGAGCAAAGTTCGTTTTTCCAGGTCTTGATACGATAATTGGTTGGAAATTGAGTGGAAACGAGCTTGACGCTGAAATCGTATGCATTGGAATGAGTCACAAAGTGTTAGAATTATTTTTGAGGAGTTTTGAGATGTTAAAGCTGGAATTTGGACGAACATTCTGTGAAAAACTGATCACTCGCGTAGCGCGAGAGTGAAGACGAGTCAGTCGCGCTACGCTACTGATGTAACATTGACTTATGCTGACTTTCATGGCACTAGCGTAGCGCGAGCTTGAAGTGTAGACCCGTCGCGCTACGCGACGGGTATGCAGATCGTGATTTGTTTGTTTGAAGCTAGGGTTTGGTATAAAAAGCCAAGAAACTTAATCATAACCCTAATTACGAACTAATTGAGATTAGAGGCGATTTTGGAGCCGTCTGGAAGCTGAATCGAAGATTTCTCGGGTTTTCCAATCCCTTGTTTCGTTGATTCTTTCCTTGAAACTTTTTACCATGAATTCTAGTTTGATAATCTTTGATTTGTTTTCGTTTATTAAGATGCTTGGCTAAATTGTTTAACTACCTAGACAAGATGATGGTTTGATATAAAGTTTGGATTTTTAATGGTTAATTATCGTTTGTGTATGGATTGATTCTGAAAGTAAAGTGTTCTAGTATTTTTGATTTGGTGCATATGCATACTTGATAATTGTTTTAATATTGTTTATTGCTTCGCTTGAATCTTGGTGACGGTCTATATCACAGAATAGAATCAGGCTAGGGTTTTAGGTTTTGGTGAGTGTCTATATCACATAATAAACCTTCGATCCTTTAGGGTGAGAATAGCTTAAGTAACCTTAGAAGTAATAATCGGTAATTTAATAAAATCAAGTGTTCTGCTTAACTTGTCGCTGAGAGGCTCGAGTTAGTTATTAGGTCTCAGTGCAATATATATCTAAGATAGGTTTTGAGAGAAGTCGATCTTATTTCCCTAATTACATTTGTGTCTAGTAAACCAAGTCAGAACCTAGAATTGCCTTAGATTATCGCGCTGAGAGGTAGATAGTCATATTAGGGCACTTTTAGAATCGTTAGAGGACTGAGAGGAAGTCTAACAGTCGGTAATCACAACAGCCTTGTAGGGTTTCCTAGGTTTCTTCCTGAGAAGGGTCGGGAGGTCTTAGCATTGAAATACCTTAAGGTTTAGTATTTTACGATCCCGGCTCCATACAACAATAATACCGTTAGAAGTCCATTCCTAGTCAAGCTGGATTCAAGTCTAGGTAGTCGTTAATCTCATCTGAATACAACCTTAGTTTTCGTTCGTGTCTTAGTCTAAGTATAGTTAATTAATTAGGTTAATATAGATTTCCTAGTTTTTCAGTAACCCCCCCTCAAAACAATTAAACAAGTTTAAGTCGCGTCTGTCAGTGTCTATTAGAGTCTAGCTTACGTAATACATAGAGTCTTAGGGTTCGATACTCGGACTTGCTTAGGCTATACTACATTGACCGGTACACTTGCCGGTTGTGTGGTTTAGGTTTTAGAGAGTCCTAGTCTATAAATTTAAAGCTTTTCGTGTCTAGCTTAGAGAGTCTAACTTAGTTAATTTTTATAGTCTGTTTAGCACACATCAATCATGATTATAAATAGGAGATAGAGATAGGATCAAATGCATTTAAAATTTCAGAAATACTCCCTTTATAACTGCATTCCGAAGATAAACAGGTATTCTCTCTTCATCTTCTTCCTTCTCTTGCTCTGTTTTCCGTTTCTTTTCACCATTCTATCAAAGATGTTGCTCCGAAATTCCCCAGCTAAGGATCACCCGAAAAACAGCCCACCGAAAAGCCAGGGGATCATCGAAGATTCCATAAAAGAACGCTGCTGTTTTAATGATGCACAAATTGATAGGATCCGCCACTGCTTCCCGGCGAACACCGAGTTCAGACCTTTTGATCCCAATACCCTGAGTGATCACATTTCCGACAAGTGGGTTGCTTTTCCTGTCACTCCGTTCACCATAGGCTATACATATCCTTTCCCAGCCTTTACCCAATCTTTCTTCTCCTTAACCGGCATCTCTTATATCCAAGCCATGCCGATGATCTGGAGGGTTTTGTATACCCTTGAAAGGATCATCGAGCAGGAAGGGATAGACCTAGGAATGTCAGAGCTGGGAGAGCTGTATGATCTTACTACCTTTGGTTCTCATCGTTATTTGTTTAAACGTAAGCCTGGTGAGGAACATCCGATCTTCAAAGCCAACAAGAACGATGCTAATTGGAAGCGGCGTTTCTTTTTCGTCAAGAGAGATTCTATTGAGGATGGAAAGGATCTACCCAAGAATTGGGCTACCCATGGTAGGGTGGAGGATCCTGAGAAGGATCACCAGAAACTTTCTTTTGATGTAAGGATCACTTATATTTTTGCTTTCTTGTTATGCAGCTATCACCGTCTCACACCTCAGATTGTCTCCTGCTGCTAAAGAGAGACTCATCGCTTTCAAGAAACTTGATCCTGAAGCAAGAACTTTCAAGACAACAACCCAAGATTCTCAGGAGGTATCCTCAGGCTCTGTCACGATGTCAAGTAAGTATATTTGTTTAAAATTTAAATAAATAATGAAATATAAGTTAAGTGAAGATACTTATCTTGTTTTGGTTGTGTAGGTGCTGGAAAATCCACCAATCCTGCTTCTCAATTCGACACGGCTGACCTTGATTCTGTTAGACCTAGGAAGAAAAGGTCCACTACTAGTCCTAGCATCTCCATTCCCAAGGCACCCACTAAAGGAAGGGGTGGCACAAAGAGAAAGACCTCCGAGGCTGAGGATTTGCAGGGTCTGCCTCTGATCCGTCACCAATTCCTCGAGTACTTCAATGATGTAAGGATCACTGTATCTGCCTGTATATCCTGCTGGCATATCCTGCTGACATATCCTGCTGATTTGAGGATCACTTGGTCCTGACCTTATCTTTTATCTCTTTTGCAGAAATTCGCTGAGATTGAGGACTATGTGGGGAACGTCGAGGAGCAGGACAAGAAGATTGCTGACTTCCAACAGGTTGCAGTGCTTAAGGACCTCAAAATTGCTGACCTTCAGAAGGAACTCCTAGATGCCAAGACTAAGACGGCTAAACTCCTGATTGACCTTGACTATGAAAAGCATGATCTCATAGAAGGTGCAAAGGTCTCTGCTGCCATCACAATGTATCAGACAAAACTGAAGATGGCCCAGGAAGCTCAAGATCCTAACTTTGACAAAAGTAGCTGGGATGTTGAGGGCTGGAAAGCAAGGTTGGCTGATCTTGAAGATGATGAGGAGACTGAGGAAGTTTTGGCGATTGAGGCTGGAGGCAAGGGTGAAGGTGGTGAAGCAAGTGGAGCCGGAGGTGGTGATGCAGGGAAGGTTTAGGATGCATGATTGGGCGATGATGGAAACTTCTAGACATAGCCGGAGCCCAATTTTTTTTAGTTTAATGGTTGTTTTGTTGAACAATTTGATGGTTTGTACTGAACAATAGTTTTTAGGATTAAGGATCATGTATGATCCTTTGGACAATAGGCAGGATTACAAACGGTGGAGGGATCCTCTGTTTGGGGGATGAAACCATTGTGATCCTGCCGCCTTTATATTCCTGCACTACTTTTGAACCTATTATCATGGACACCCTTTACCTACCCCAGCGGATGGGCCACGTTTTGCTGGTAGATGCTCGGGGTAGGTAATTTTGACAACCTTTTAAGGGTTAGCCTTTTGTTAATAAATAAAATCTTAACCTTTTGTCGCTTATCTTGTGTTGTTATCCTTTTATCTCTTTAATTCTCCTTTGTTTTGATGCACATTTATTGAATAAACAATTTTGAACAAGTCAGATTAAAAATATTTTAGGATATGATCCAAGATCAAGTATCCTATAGTTAAAGAATCCCAAAAAGTAATATATTTTAAGGATCACAAGTTTAGTTGTCAAATTTTAAGGGTTATTCAAATAAACAATGAGTATAATTAAAAATAATGAAGGATCATACCTGAGGATCCAAGTTAGGATCCAAACCATAACCAGGATAACTACAAAATAAACCTTAGAGAGAAGTAAGGATCAAGGACCCCTAGTTGCTTATCTTCAAGGACCTGAAATAGAGCATAACTTGGGACTAAGCCAATATAAGATAATAGTTAGCAACTGGGGACAAGCCCAAGGATAACTGGGGACAAGCCCAAGGATAACTGGGGACAAGCCCAAGGATCGTATGTAAACTGGAGTATGGCCCTAACTGGCGACTATCCAAACTTAGTGACATGAAAATGCCAAAACCTTAGCTAACGTGAAAACGTTAGAAACCTTAGGAACGGATGTATGGTACGTCTACCATTATACTTAGGATCCTAGGTATAGCCAGTACAATGGAATTATCAGCCCCTAAAGCGAGTACTGGTCCCACTGCCTTGAACTATACCAGGATCATCATGCGCTACAGGCGGAACTGGGGTCAAGCCCAAAGGACGGATTGCTTCTGTAGATAACCAATACTTTGCTAAGGATTCCTGAACTTTCAAAACATAAAATCACGTGAGAGATGGATAAAGGATACATGACCCTTATCCTTATATGAGAAAATAAAGAAATGAAATAGTTCAAGATTAGGATATTACCAAAGTAAGGATCACCGATACTTTAAGGATCCTTTAAGGATATCCCTAACGTAAGGATCATCTGTGCTATGAGGATCCTGCTCACATGAAATATTTCTTCAAGTGGACAGCATTCCAAGCTCTTGATAGCAAATCACCTTCCATGGTTAGCAATCTATATGCCCCCTTTCCTGCTTCAGCTTCAATCAAATAAGGGCCTTCCCATTTTGGAGCCAATTTTCCATCAGCAGGATTGGTGGTATTCTGAAATGCTTTCCTTAATACCATATCTCCAACTTGAAACTTCCTGATCCTGACATTTTTGTTGTAGGCACCAGCCATTCTTTGTTGATAACTGGCCATCCTTATCCTAGCCAGATCCCTGATTTCTTCAATAGTATCCAGGTCTTGAGCCAAGTTCTCATCATTTTCCTCAGGATCACGGGTACTTGTTCTAGCAGTTGGAACCACCATTTCTGTTGGGATCACTGATTCTGCCCCAAATACCAAAGAGAATGGCGTTTAACCAGTTGCATTCTTAGGGGTTGTCCTATCAGCCCAAAGCACATAAGGTAGTTCTTCTGCCCATTTCCCTTTCTTGGATCCAAGCTTCTTCATCAAATTGTTGATGATGATCTTGTTGGATGATTCTGCTTGACCATTAGCTTGTGGGTGGACTGGTGTTGATGTTATCATCTTAATCCCCCAGCTGTCACAAAAGTTAGTGGTTCTGCCCCCAATAAATTGGGAACCATTATCACATATAATTTCAGAAGGAATTCCAAATCTAGTTATGATATTTCTTTTAATGAAGGATATAACTTCCTTTTCTCTGACTTGTGCAAAAGCTTCAGCCTCTATCCACTTGGAGAAGTAATCGGTCATAGCTAGCATGAACACTTTTCCACCAGGTGCCTTAGGGAGCTTACCAATTATATCCATACCCCATCTCATAAATGGCCAAGAGGAGGATATAGGATGCAATAATTCAGCTGGTTGATGAAGGATATTGCTGTGTCTCTGACAAGGATCACATCTCTTAGCATACTCCACAGCATCTCTTTTCATGGTTGGCCAGTAGTATCCTGTCCTCAGGATCCTTGAGAATAATGCCCTGCCCCCAGTGTGGTTTCCACAATCTCCTTCATGGAAGTCTTTTAAAACTTCTTGGATTTCAGGATCTTCAATGCATCTCAAGTATGGTCCTGCAAGAGATCGTCTATACAACATATTATTTAAAATTGTGAATTGAGATACCTTAGATTTGAAAGCCCTAGGGTTTTCTCCTGTAGGAATCTCTCCATGTTGTAAGTATCTCATAATTGGTGAGATCCATGATCCTGATCCTGAATGGGATTGAGTATCCTCACTAGGGATAATTGCAGAATTCTTTCCTATCTCCATAGCCACATGATCCTCGATAGCCGGGGTCAGAATATGGATAATAGGGATCTTGATATCCTCCGGGATCTTCAAGGATGATCCTAAGTTAGCCAATGCATCAGCTTCTGTATTTTCTTCCCTTGGTACCTGTGTCAAACTAAAGGAAACAAAGGAGAGTGCCAATTCTTTGACTATCTCTAAATATTTGGTTAGCTTTTCACCTTTAACAGCATAGGATCCATTAAAGTGATTTGTAATTAACAATGAATCTACATGTACCTCAAGATACCTGATCCTCATATGCTTGGCAATTTGCAAACCAGCAATTAAGGCTTCATATTCGGCCTCATTGTTAGTGGTTTGGAACTCACAAGCTATAGAGTGGGGTATTATGTCCCCCTGTGGCGATTTTAGTAGTATTCCAAGCCCTGTGCCTTTGACATTTGAGGATCCATCAGTATAGAGTATCCAAGGATCCTTGGTCTCCTCTAGCTGCTGGACTTCTAACTCAGCTTCTTTTTGTAAATCACTACTGAAATCAGCCACAAAGTCGGCTAATGCTTGGGATTTGATGGCTGTCCTAGGCTCATATCTTAAATCATAGGCACTAAGCTTCACTGCCCATTTAGCCATCCTTCCTGACATCTCTGGTTTCCTGAGGACATTCTTAATTGGAAAATTAGTTTTAACAATAATAACATGAGTTTCAAAATAATGTCTCAACTTAGTAGATGCCATTATTAATGCAAGAATAAGCTTTTCAAGGTGTGAATACCTGGATTCGTGTAACACCCCAAAAAAATGGGTTTTGTAATTTAAACCCGGTTAATGTAATGGAACGGGTAAAAATACCGTTAGGGGTAAAAGTGAACCCGTAAATGAATATTAACTAGGAATATTAACCTAGTTGAATATTAGTATCGTAGGTATTAAACGAAGGGTTGTAGCCTTATTTAATTTAAACAAAACATGAGGGACCAAAGTGAACAACTTGGAAGTTGTTTTATTAAAACAAAACAACACACACAATACACACACATCGTGTGTGTGTTCATCCACGAGCAGGGAAGGCTCCCTTGGAGCCAAAACCCTAAACTTCACAACTTCTCTAAATTGAAAGGCTAAACGAAGCCCAAATTCACAACCGAACATGAATTAACGATCACCTCCACAAGGGGATCGTAAGGTATGTCTCAAAACTTAGATTTGATGATCTTGTTTGAAGTGGGTTATGATCAATCCATGAATTTGTATGCAATTAAGATTGTAGAGGTGTTAGAAACACCAAATAGAACTTGTGTTATGAATAATTTCAAGTAATTGGGTGATTTAGAATGAAACCCATTGCATGAGTGTGAAGATGATGATCATGATGAACTATTGTTAGATGAATTGAAAGAAATATGGTGTTGATATGTTTGATGATTATGTGTTAATGATACTTGTTGATTAGTAAGAAGATTTGATGAAATATGAATGAACTAGGAAAATTATGCTTAAACTAGTTGTACATGGTGTTTAGGAAGTAGTACGCACACCAAGTGTTTGATGAAATGTCTAAATGACAATAATATGTGAAATTGTATGCAATTAATGGGTAAACATGTATAGAAGGTGGTATTAATGAAATTGATAGTAAACTAACATGAGGAATGTAATTTAGATATAGTTCATGTGAAGATTATGCTAGGTTGATGTTGAGTATGCTTTATGCTTGTTTGAATTGACTAATGAAAGTCATACGTGAGATATGAAATTGATATGATCGTTCATACGCACAATCATATATGCTAACAAGAATGTGAATGTAATGACATGTACGGAAAGGAGTCATTTCAACGCGGACACAAGCATGGAAGGGCAACGGGCCAAGAAGTCTCAAGTAAGCAAATGCAATTACGGACGCACAAGGTAAGTGAATCCCGGACTTACACTTTAGATGTAAAACGCATTATAGTATAATGGTTATTGTGAATCATGTGAGAAATTATGAAACAATGGAGGTAATAAGTTAAGTTTACGGTAAATGAGTCGAAAGTGGTTAGAAATAGTTCTATTAAATATATGTAAGAAAGAAGCTTACACAATGGTATTATGCATAAGGATGAAATAAGTAGTTATACGAGTAGATATGGGTTAGTTGAAAGTAAGTAAGTGAGACTTGTTATGTGTATACATGGTTATGTTTGTATGAATGAAATCTAATGATGCTAATCGTTTTCCTAATTAGAATGAAATGAGAATGCAGGTATACTAGTGATGGAAGTTGAAGGTAGACACCGAATTTCAATGCGGGTGGTTCGAATGGATGGATGAATGGACTATCATAATGCGAAAGCATGATATATTGACGTCTAATTATGAAATGTTTAGATTTTATATATTATTTCACCGGTTGCTAATGATGAGATTAAATGTGGTGATTGCAGGTTGTACAGGGTTATGGATGTTTTATCAATAAATGTACGCGGTTGAAGATCGAGTCAAGGCATGGATTGTACGTGGGTGTATATGTGGTCACTTAATTTGATATATGTATGTTAGTTTTAATTAATTTATAAAAAGGAATTAATGTATTTAAGTGAATGAAAGAATATCATGAAAGAAATTTTAGGTATGTATTTTTCCGCTGCGAATCTTAGGTTAAAACGTGTTAGGGCGTAACAATTCGGCATCAAGTAAACTTTTACTTACATAATAGACAGGATGTTGTGTACCTTCATGATCCTTAACAAGGACCACACTTACTGCTTTTGAGGATACTGCAAGATATAAGGATAGCACATCGCCTTTTTCTGGTTTCATCAAGGCCGGGGCTGAGGATAGGTAATCTTTGAGGGCTCTTAAAGCATTTTCATGCTTCTCAATCCACTCAAATTTCTTGTTCTTCCTTAGGATATCATAGAATTCTTTGCACTTCTCTGAGGATTTGGATATAAATCTGTTCAAAGCTGCTATCCTGCCTGTTAACCTTTGGACATCCTTAGCATTGGCCGGAGATTTGATGTTCACTATTGCTTTGATTTGTTCCGGGCTAGCTTCAATGCCTCTCTTTGTCACCATATATCCTAAGAATTTACCTGCTTTAACACCAAAGTGACATTTTGAAGGATTAAGTTTCATGTTATATTTATCAAGGATATCGAATGCTTCCTCCAAGTCCCTTAGGTGATCCTCAGCTTTTATGGATTTTACCACCATATCATCTATGTAAACCTCCATAGTTTGTCCAATCTGATCCTTGAACATCATATTCACCAGCCTTTGATATGTTGCACCTGCATTTCTTAGTCCGAACGGCATAGCAGTATAGCAGTATATACCAGTTGGAGTCATGAATGCTGTATCCTCTTGATCGGATGGTTCCATTTGGATTTGTTGAAATCCAGATGAAGCATCCCTAAAAGTTAACAGTTCATGACCCGCAGTTGCGTCCACCATGGAGTCAATGTGGGGTAATGGGAAAGGATCCTTGGGACATGCCTTATTTAAATCAGTAAAATCGACACATACCCTCCACTTTCCGTTTTTCTTTTGAACAATAACCACATTGGCCAACCATCTTGGATACTTGACCTCTCTAATCATACCTGCCCGGAGCAATTTCTCTACCTCTTCCTGGATAATGGCATTTCTTTCCGGTGCAAACTTTCTTCTCCTTTGATGGATTGGTTTGAAGGACCTATCAATGCCAAGTTTGTGAGTGATTACATCTTTAGATATACCAGTCATGTCTTCGTGTTTCCATGCAAAGGTAGTCTTTCTCCTTTTGAGGAAGGATATGAGGTCTTCCTTCATATCGCCAAGGATCCCTGATCCGATATAGATTTTGGATTCAGGATCATGAGGATCCATGAGGATTTCAACCACATCCTGCTCTCTTGCCTCCAAGACATCCCTTGGAGGATACTTTGATTGCTATTGCTCCCTTGACTTCGAGGCTGGTTTCATCGATGAAGTATAGCAATTCTTAGCCTCCTGCTGATCACTATCGATCTTGACTATTCCCCAAGGACTAGGGAGCTTCACACATTGATGGTAAGTAGATGGGACTGCCTTCATATCGTGTATCCAGGGCCTGCCAAGGATAACATTACAACAAGATAAACAGTCAATAACACAAAATTTTTGATAAGAGTGTAGGCCTTCGATGTATATTGGGAGTTTAATGTCCCCCAGGGTATTCTCAGTTTCGCCACTAAATCCCACGAGCACGGAGGATCTTGGTATGATATCTGATTCAGGGATACCCATCTTCTTTAGAACATCAAGCTGGATAATGTTCACTGAGCTTCCTCCGTCTATAAGGATCCTGCGGACAAAATGGTTAGAAATGAAAAGAGTAATAACTAAACCATCGTGATGAGGATCCTGGATATCAACACGATCATCCTCATCAAAGGTTATGACTTTTCCTTCGGAGACACTTGATGTTCGAACGGGTCTTTCTCCATTATCCATTTTAGTTTCTTTTGCATGCCTTTTAGCTGCTGAGAAGGATGTGCCACAAATGTCTGATCCTCCAGAAATAAAGTTTATTACTTGTGCATCTGCTGGAGGGGCTGGAGCCTTCTCAGGGATCCTTTCAGGATCCTGAGTCCTTGACTTTTTTCTTCCCAACAATTCTTTTAGATGCCCCTTGCTCAATAAGTATCCAATTTCCTTTCTCAGTGCAATGCATTGTTCTGTGAGATGCCCAAAATCTTCATGGTATGCACACCACTTTGACTTATCCTTAGTTGCAGCTGGCCTATCATTCTTTCTGGGCCATCTGGCTTTATCACCTAAGTTCTGCATCGCAATGATTAGTTCATTGTTATCAACAGAAAAACAATATTCAGAGATTGGAGGATAATCCTCATCATCCTCTTCTTGATCAACAGCATGCACGTTCTGGTTATCAGATCTGTTATAGGATCTGAACTTGTTGTTCCTGAATGAGGATCCTTGCTTATCCTGCTTTGAGGATCCTGCTAACCTCTCCTGGATCCTTCTGTCATCCTCTAGCCGGATGAACCTAAGTGCCCGGGTTCTTACCTCATCTAGGTTCCTGCATGGTGTCATAACAAGATCATCATAGAACAATGAATCCCTAAGCAATCCCATCTTAAAGGCCTCAACAGTCGTGGCTATATCCAAGTTGGGAATGTCTAAGGATTCTTTACTGAATTTGGTAATGTAATCTCTTAATGATTCATTATGACCTTGGGTTATCCTATATAGATCACTAGTTAATCGTTCGAATTTTCTACTACAAGAAAACCGATTATTAAATAGGTTAACTAGATTAGCAAATGAGGTAATAGAGTAGGGGGAAGACTTAGTAGCCATTTGAGAGCTGATCCAGTAAGAGTGGATCCGAATCCTTTGCACAGGCATGCTTCCTTTAACCTTTCTGGGATTGGATTGATCTCCATCCTCTCCCTGTATTGTGCTATGTGTTCTTCAGGATCCGTCGAACCATCATACAGCTTCATAGTTGGAACATGGAACCTCTTGGGTATCTCAGCATCACAGATCGGTGGTGCAAAATGAGATATCCTGTGGCTTCCATCTGCAATCTCTGGGATAGGTTTGACCACTCCTGGAACACTTGATATCATATCCTTCAACTTTTGCAATTCTCTGGCCATGGCATGATTGATACCTGGATCCTGCATAAGGCCATGGTTAGTAGCATAGGAATTATTAAAAGTGTTACCTCCCATTGGATTCAAATTAGGAAGAATGGATGTTAATCCATATTGTTGGGGCTCTGGAATGATCGAAGGACCGGTAGAAGCATTGGTCTGCATTGGAATAAAATCTCCCTGATGGACATCTAAACTTCCTGTTTGCAAACTCCTCAAGGATCCTGGCATCTGGAAGGATCCCTGAAACTGGGACGATCCTGGAACAAAGGAGGATCCTTGAACCTGGAATGACCCTGGAACAAAGGAGGATCCTTGAACCTGGGATGATCCTGGAACAAAGGAGGATCCTTGAACCTGGGATGATCCTGGAACAATGGAGGATCCGTGAACCTGGGATGATCCTGGAACAAAGGAGGATCCTTGAACCTGGGATGATCCTGGAACAAAGGAGGATCCTTGAACCTGGGATGATCCTGGAACAAAGGAGGATCCTTGAACCTGGGATGATCCTGGAACAATGGAGGATCCGTGAACCTGGGATGATCCTGGAACAAAGGAGGATCCGTGAACCCGCTGCGCTCCTGAGAATCCTCCTGAATTCGTGAGGGATCCCATATGCTGAGGATAGGATCCCGCTGGCTGGAAATAGGAGCCCGATGCCTGGGTCACTGTTGTTGTTCCGTAGTGCACTCCTTTTGGTCCACCCACATATTGAACATCTGGAACCACTGATGGCTGAGAAGTAATCACCGGAGTATCAAAATTCAAAGATCTGGGCATCAGTGGGGAATGATCCTCTGCCGTTTTCTTTTGTTTCTTGATTTCGTCAATCTCCCGGAGGATCCTTTCGTTGGTCTTATCCTGCTCTTGTGCATGATTCCTCATCTGCAAAATCAAGGCATAGAGATCATTAGTAGTAGGATTAGTTGAAACAGAAGAAGTAGGTGGTTTTGAGAAAATGGGAGTTGGTTTCTTCGCAGCATTCTCAGCATTCTTCTGGGATCCAGAAGGTGGTGGAGGCAAAGGAGGAACACCTTGTGAAGAACTGAATGAGGGCATCAAATTTGAAGCATTCTTCGCTGAGGAAGCCATTTGCTTGGTTGTAGTGAACTGAAATGAGCACAGCAATACGAATTTTTCTAAGAATGAAGCACCAATTGCCCCACGGTGGGCGCCAAACTATTTTGGTCAAAAAATCTAATGAGGATAATGCAACCAAACTCTCTGTTACAGGGAATGATGCTTTGAATATAGAACAATGATAAGGATCACTTCAACGTAAATTGCACAAACGACACAAGGATTTGTACGGGGAAAAAGCCCTTGATCAAGAGTTGATCTCCGGCACAAAAAACCCCGGGTGATGGAAACTACCGATCACCAAGCTGAAATAAATCAATAAATGTTTACAACTTCGGATAGTAACGAGCTAGGTACAAGGATCACTATGGTGATATGTGTAAAAATGAATGAAAACTAATAAGTGTTCGTCGAGAGCTTCAAGAGTGCGATTGTATGAGAGTGTGTGTAGCTGAAAATGGCTAAGTGTTCTAATTCTAGCTCGTCACCCCTTTAAAAATAGAAGTTAACTATAATAACAAACTATCCGACTTTTGTGCCAAGCTCCCACGTTCTCCACAACGTCCATTTCCAGTCAAACGTGTGCGAAATACCCGTGGAATATTCCATAGTAACGTTGCCAAGACCAAGTCAAGCTTGTTACTCCTGCGAAGTAATACAAAACACACACAAACAAACAATCGTCAGTATGAGGATCCTTAAAGTGATCCATGATCCTAATCCTGGAGCTCTTCTGAGGATCACTATCTGTCACAGAAGTAAGGATCATTAATTAGGACAACGAATAAGGATCACTAATTATTAGAAAATCCTCCCCTAACAATACCTGATCCTCATATGCTTAGCAACTTGCAAGCCTGCTATCAAGGATTCATATTCAGCCTCATTGTTAGTGGTTTGGAACTCACAAGCTATAGAGTGGGGTATTATGTCCCCCTGTGGCGATTTTAGTAGTATTCCAAGCCCTGTTCCTTTGACATTTGAGGATCCATCAGTATAGAGTATCTAAGGATCCTTGGTCTCATCTAGCTGCTGGACTTCTAATTCAGCTTCCTTTTGCAAATCACTACTGAAATCTGCCACAAAGCCGGCTAATGCTTGGGATTTAATGGCTGTCCTGGGCTCATATCTTATATCATATGCACTAAGCTTCACTACCCACTTAGCCATCCTTCCTGACATTTCAGGTTTCCTGAGGACATTCTTAATTGGAAAATTAGTTTTGACAATAATGGCATGAGTTTCAAAATAATGTCTCAATTTAGTAGATGCCATAATTAATGCAAGGATAAGTTTTTCTAAATGTGAATACCTGGATTCAGCATCAAGTAAGCTCTTACTTACATAATAAACAGGATGTTGTGTACCTTGGTGATCCTTAACAAGGACCGCACTTACTGCTTTTGAGGATACCGCCAAGTATAAGGATAACACATCTCCCTTTTCTGGTTTCATCAAGGCTGGGGCTGAGGATAGGTAATCCTTAAGAGCTTTAAGGGCACTTTCATGCTTTTGAGTCCATTCAAATTTCTTGTTCTTCCTCAAGATGTCATAGAACTCCTTGCACTTTTCTGAGGATTTGGATATGAATCTGTTCAAGGCTGCGATCCTGCCAGTCAACCTTTGCACATCCTTAGCATTGGCAGGAGATTTGATATTCACAATAGCCTTAATTTGCTCTGGACTTGCTTCAATGCCCCTCTTTGTCACCATATATCCTAAGAATTTACCTGCCTTTACACCAAAATGATACTTAGAAGGATTAAGTTTCATATTATATTTATCAAGGATATTGAATGCTTCCTCCAAGTGTTTAAGATGATCCTCAGCTTTCTTGGACTTAACCACCATGTCATCAATATAGACTTCCATAGTGTGTCCAATTTGCTCCTTGAACATCATATTGACTAGCCTTTGATAAGTAGCACCTGCATTCCTTAATCCAAATGGCATAGCAATATAACAGTATATACCAGTTGGGGTCATAAAGGCTGTATCCTCTTGATCGGATGGTTCCATCTGAATTTGTTGAAATCCAGATGAAGCATCCATAAAGGTTAACAACTCATGACCCGCGGTAGCATCCACCATGGAGTCAATGTGGGGTAATGGGAAAGGATCCTTGGGACATGCCTTATTTAAATCTGTAAAGTTGACACATACCCTCCACTTTCCATTTTCCTTTTGAACAACAACCACATTGGCTAACCATCTTGGATACTTGACTTCTCTAATCATACCTGCTCGAAGTAGCTTATCTACCTCTTCCTGGATAATAGCATTTCTTTCAGGTGCAAACTTCCTCCTCTTTTGATGAATCGGCTTGAATGACCTGTCAATGCCAAGTTTGTGAGTAATTATATCTTTAGATATACCTGTCATATCTTCATGTTTCCAGGAAAAGGTGGTTTTCCTTCTTTTGAGAAAGGATACTAGCTCCCGTTCAATATCGCTAAGGATCCCTGACCCTATGAAGATCTTGGATTCAGGATCATCAGGATCCATGAGGATTTCTTTCAAATCCTGTTCTCTTGCCTCCAAGACATCTCTTGAAGGATACTTTAATTGCTATTGCTCCCTTGGTCTTGAGGCTGGTTTCATTGATGAGGTATAGCAATTCTTAGCCTCCTGTTGATCACTCTCAATTTTCACCACTCCCCATGGACTTGGAAGCTTTACACACTGATGATATGTCACACCCCCATAATCCACTCGCGGAGTATCACCGCTTGTAGGCGTGACTGACCAGGATCAAGCCACCAATCATATTGAACAGGTAGGTAGGTAAACATAATTCAACAAACCAATATGAAAGGTGTTCAAAACCAAAGCATAGTTAAGTGTTTAGCGGAAGCATAATTTGTAAAACCCATCGCAAGGATTAAATATGAAATAAGATAATGTCTAAAGCATGGCACACATCGCCATGTCCCACAACGACCGTTCCTCCCTGTGCAAGCTCCATGGGTACCTAATGACCTGCAAGGCATGTAGCAACGAATCAACAACAAAGTTGAGCGAGTTCACAGTTAGTTGTTTGGTTTAAGTATTCGTTTCATAAATCGTATATATTCGTTTTGTAAACCATGTATCGCGTTAATCCTTGCTGCCAGTCCAGGCATGCGTGCGATGATTAGTGGGGGCTTCCCATGTGTTACAAGACCACGCGTATCGACTGCTACGAAAATATAAGAGGTGCCCTAAGTCAATGTCTATCAGCATTGACCCTTTTGCCCATAGTCCATTAGTACACGCCCGTCCGACTGGCATGGTGTGAGGTTTGTTAAACCTAATAGCGCTATTAACTAATGACCCGCTCGCCCTAGGCCTCGGCGATTAAGTCGATAATTGAGGGACTTCCTTTGATAGAGGTGATGGTCTTAAGATCGTGTACGTAGGCTTTACGTACGTGCCCTTCAACCCGAGGACAGTAGTAAGTATAACTGTACGTAGGTTTTACGTACGTGCCCTTCAACCGAGGACAGTAATAATTTGTTTAATAGTAATAGTTGTACGAGTAGTTATTCAATCCCATTCCCAACCCCTGGGAATCCCATGCCTTGGATAGTGTGAACTCACCTTGGTTTGCTCGGTATGCTAAGTATGCTCACAGTTAATCAATCACGTCCTAAAGTACGCACGTATACATAATCAGTTTGTATTCACGAAGTTGGCACGTAAGTATAATCATAGTAGACGGCACGTCAAACAATCACCAAGTAACACATTGCATGCATCCATGATCGTACTAGTCATGCGTATCATTTAACATCAGTTAGTTAGTCCAGTTAACTTTTAACAGAAAGAAATCAAGTTACTGTGCCGATTACCCATTTGGCGAAACACCCTTGTTTCGCCGTGAACCCCCTCGACGAATCACAATCTGTTTCGTCAAATACTCTTCGGCGAAACACGATCTGTTTCGCCGTGAGTTTCGTTTCGCCAAAACATCCGTTTCGTCAAATCTGTTTCACAGAGATATCAGTTACGTCGCATTATCTAACAGTTACACAGAAACCCTAATCCGCCGATCAGTATCATCAACAAGCAGTAATCATGTATTTTCGACCATCTAGCATATAGTTCACAGATTCCACAATATCAAACATCACGAAACCCTAATCGTTTACAGATCCGTAAATAATCATCAACAACAATCAATGGCATCCAAACATAAAATCAACTATCTACTCAGCAACTTAACAGTTTGATTAATCTAAGATATTGCACACTTACCGGTGGGACGGAAATAAAGATTTTGATTGATCTTGGATGGCTTCGAGGGTTCCAATCTGCCGTCACACAGAGGAGGGGCTCTAGGGTTTCTTATTTGCCAAAAGTGTGAAAACAGAAGTCGGTTCACGTTTTAATATACAACTTTACGTATTGGGCCCGTAATGGGCTTTGGCGAATCAGTGGGCCGGCAAAACAGCCTGTTTCATCGGACATGCTTATGACGAATCAACTATGTTTCGTCGATGTGGTTTATGGCGGAACACAGTCCCGTTTCGTCGAGACAGATATAAGCTCAAATAGTTTAAGTGTTTTCCAAACAAGATTCATGTTATATCAGCAAACAAAGTCATAACGTGTATGGTTACAAAGCAAACTAGTCGTATAAACAAACAGTTAGACAGTTATCGTGCAATAAAAGCAAAAGTGAACTGTCGGAAACTCGAGTTGTCACATTATCCCCAACTTGAAAGAAATTTCGTCCCGAAATTTAGCATGCGGTTACTGAGGAAGCTAGGTAAGTTGTGTCGTTTACTGGTTTTCCCTGGGGTGTCACATCATCCCCCCGTTGAGTTGGAATTTCGTCCCGAAATTCTGTAGTAGCTTCAGCCTCAGTAGTAGTTGCATTGTTTTCGAACGACTGGGGATATTTGAGTTCCATTTGGTCTTCTCGTTCCCAGGTATACTCTGGGCCATGACGGGAGTTCCAACGAACTCGTACAAGAGGTATTCTAGTGTTCTTGAGGACCTTAACATCCCGGTCCGTGATTTCAACTGGTTCCTCGACGAAATGCAACCGTTCGTCGATAGTGAGCTCCTTCAAAGGAACTATGAGGGTCTCATCTGACAGACACTTCTTCAGATTCGACACGTGAAAGACGTTGTGAACTGCACTGAGTTCAGCTGGTAAGTTCAGTCTGTAGGCCACTTTGCCTATTTTCTCGATGATTTCGAATGGTCCGACTTATCGCGGATTGAGCTTGCCTCGTTTGCCAAAACGAACAACACCCTTCCAGGGTGAAACTTTGAGTAGCACTCGATCCCCAACCTGGAACTCGAGTAGTTTCCTGTCTTTATCTGCGTATGCTTTCTGACGGTCACGAGCTGCCGCCATGCGTTGTCGTATTTGAGCAATCTTTTCAGTAGTATCAACTACCATTTCTGGACCTGTGATCTGACTGTCACCCACCTCTGCCCAACAAAGAGGTGATCGGCATTTACGCCCGTACAATGCCTCAAATGGAGCAGCTTTAATGCTGGTGTGGTAGCTGTTATTGTACGAAAATTCCACGAGTGGCAGATGTTTTTCCCAGCCATTGCCAAAGTCAATTACGCACGCCCGAAGCATGTCTTCTAGAGTTTGAATAGTGCGCTCAGACTGCCCATCTGTCTGAGGGTGATAAGCTGTGCTCATGTCTAATCGAGAGCCAAAAGATTTGTGCATTGCTTGCCACAGTTCTGAAGTAAAACGTGCATCACGATCAGAGATAATAGAGGTGGGCACCCCGTGCCTCGAGACAACTTCCTTAAGGTATACGTCTGCTAGAGTGGAGAACTTATCCGTTTCCTTGATAGCCAAGAAGTGAGCAGACTTTGTGAGTCGATCCACGATCACCCAAATAGTATCATTTCCGCGTTGAGATCTAGGTAGGCCAGTAACAAAATCCATGGAAATTTGTTCCCATTTCCATTGTGGTATCTCAGGTTGTTGGAGTGGGCCTGAAGGTTTCTGATATTCCGCTTTGACTCTCGCACAAGTCAAACACTTGCTAACGTAAGTGGCTATGTGAGCTTTCATGCTAGGCCACCAGTATGTAGTTCTGAGGTCGTGGTACATCTTATCCGAACCAGGATGTACTGAGTAGCGAGACTTATGAGCTTCATCCATTACAAGCTCACGTAAGTTGCCATAGAGTGGGACCCAGATGCGTCCTGTTACATAGTAGGCGCCGTCTGCCTTTTGTTCTAACCGTTGCCTTGAGCCGCGTAGGCTTCAGCCCTGACGTTTTCTGGTTTCAATGCTTCTACCTGAGCATCTCGTATCTGTGAAGGAAGACTAGACTGAATAGTGAGTTGCAACGCTCGTACACGCCTAGGTGTAGTATCCTTTCGACTGAGGGCATCAGCCACCACATTGGCTTTGCCCGGATGGTACTTATAGCACATTCGTAATCGTTCAGTAATTCGACCCATCGACGTTGTCGCATATTCAACTCTTTCTGCTTGAAAATATGTTCAAGACTCTTGTGATCAGTGTAGATGGTACACTTGGTGCCATACAGGTAATGTCGCCATATCTTGAGCGCAAAAACAACAGCTCCCAGCTCTAGATCATGTGTAGTGTAATTCCGTTCGTGAATCTTAAGTTGGCGCGAAGCATAAGCAATAACTTTATCCCGTTGCATCAACACACATCCAAGACCTTGGATGGATGCGTCACAGTAGACTGCAAAATCGTCCGTGCCTTCAGGCAATGAGAGAATAGGTGCGCTACAAAGTCTATCCTTTAAGTGCTGAAACGCTGTTTCCTGTGTATTACCCCAATGGTAAGCAACACCTTTCTGTGTCAGTAATGTAAGCGGCTGTGCAATCTTGGAGAAGTCTTTGATGAACCGTCTGTAATAACCCGCCAAACCCAAGAATTGGCGTATTTCGGTTGGTGTGCGAGGTGCAGGCCAGTTCTTGATCGAATCTACCTTGGATGGATCAACATGAATCCCATCCTTGTTTACCACGTGGCCTAGGAAGTGGACTTCACGAAGCCAGAAGTCGCATTTTGAAAACTTGGCATACAGTTGTTCCGTTCGAAGAAGTTCCAAAATAAGTCGTAAATGATGTTCGTGTTCCTCCTGACTCTTGGAGTAAATCAAAATGTCGTCGATGAAAACAATAACAAACTTGTCAAGATAAGGTTTGCACACCCTGTTCATTAGATCCATGAAAACCGCAGGCGCGTTCGTTAGCCCGAATGGCATGACCAAAAACTCATAATGGCTGTAGCGAGTTCTGAATGCTGTTTTGGAGACGTCCCCATCCCGGACTCTCAGTTGGTGATATCCTGACCTCAGGTCAATCTTCGAGTAATAACTCGACCCTTGCAACTGGTCGAATAAGTCGTCGATACGTGGAAGAGGATAACTATTCTTCACAGTCACCTTGTTCAGTTCGCGGTAGTCTATACACATGCGGAAGGTACCGTCTTTCTTTTTCACAAATAATACTGGAGCTCCCCAGGGCGAAGAGCTAGGACGTATGAAACCCTTTTTCCAAGAGTTCTTGCAGTTGCTTAGATAGTTCTTCCAGTTCATTTGGAGCTAAGGAATAAGGTGCTCGAGCTATAGGTGCTGTTCTGGAGCTAGCTCGATCTGAAAATCGACCTGGCGATGGGGCGGTAGCCTAGGTAATTCTTCAGGAAACACTTAAGGAAAGTCACGTACAACTGGGATATCCTCTAACTTCTTCTCTGTCGTCGATGTATCAGTAACGAGTGCTAATATAGCTGTGTGGCCCTTTCGCAAACACATTTGTGCCTTCAAGAAGGAGATGATGTGTGACAACTCGAAATTTAGAACCTTTCGTTATATCTCGATGTTACTTGCTTGAATGTTATGTGATTAGTTAACTTGTGTGATTAATGATAAGTGAACCTTTTATGTGACTATGTGTTACGTTTATATGTATACTCGTGTGTATAGTATGTGATAGGTTTAAGTGAGCCGAGAACCCGACTCGAGACCATGTGGTCTCGAGTGAACAATGCAACATGTGGGCCGGTTGGGCCACACACCCCTTTAGCCTATTCGAGAACCCATTAGGGTGCACAATGCTGGAACAAATATATAACAAGGGTTGATGGCCAACCTTGCCATTCTTTGGACAACACACATACTCTTCTACACACACTCCCATATCCTCTCCCTAAAAACCCTAAAAGATCAAACATCACCTCTTCTCTCATTCTCTCGGATCCACACCGGCACACTAGGACCTTCGGTTCAAGCTCGGAATCGACATTCGGAAGTTCACCCCTCATACCCTTTAACCGGTTAGTGAGTCCCATTGTGTGTTTATATTTCGGTTGTTGTTGATGATGTATGATGAAGATTATTTGATAATATGTTGCTTGAGAGGTTTTATACATGAGTAAAGTGTTGATTTTGTGACAATATGCACCATTTCTAGTGTTTAAATATGACAAAGATGTTTGTGGAGTTAATGAGTTCTTGGTGGTTAGATGATGCATGCTTAGTTACAACCCTTATAATGAACTTGATATCTTTAGTAGAGGTATAGACTTTTGTATGATGAAAGAATGATAATGATTGTCCGATTCATGAGGATATAGAACAAATGGTTGGGTTGCAATATGAGCTTGATATCTAGTTTAGATAATATAACTCTTGTCCGAAAAATGCAAAAATATGTTTGGATAAGGGTTGTTTGTGTTATGAATATTTGATGAACATGATGAATGTATGAAGAACTTGTTGAATATCATATGAACATGTTTTGAATATTTGAAAACCGATATGTTTGATCCAATTTGGTAAATTGCTAGACAAGAAAACATGTTTAAATGGATAGTACAAATTGTTGCATGATATCGAAACCCTATTGGATAGTACACTGTGCAGAATCAGCTGATGTCTAGTCGAGACCTATGGTTTCGACTCGAGACCACCACATGATAACTTGAGACTGCCATTTGCGACTCAGGTTACGAGTCGAGAACCTATAGTCTCGACTCGAGACCACACTTGATCAACACCCAAACATCTTGACTCGAGACCATGTTTGCGAGTCCAGTTGCGACTCGAGACCACTACATGCATGACCCGAGACCACCTTAGTTGCGACTCGAAACCTTGTGGACCACAACTCGAGACCGCACAGTCTCGAGTAGAGACCGCACAGTCTCGACTCGAGACCACACACTTGTGTACACACTGTTTGGACTTTCGCTGTTACGGGCCGAAGTGCTTGGGCCGGACTGTTGGGCTTTGTTCACTTGTATACATGATATTGTTCGACTCATAGGTGTTTTTGTAAACCGCTATGTTTATGCGTGTATGCCATGAATAATACCTGTATGCAACTTGCTAGTATACGTGTAGAACATACGTGCACCACTTGGATACGAACCTGACTTGAATGGTATCTATGTTAGGACGTAATTGACCACAATATTGCTTGATTGACTTTTCTGTGTATCTGCCGAGCAAACCAAGGTGAGTTCACACCCTCTACAAAGCATGGGATTCCCAGGGGTCGGGAATTGGGGTTAAGGAACATGGGTTCCTCGTCCTCCTTGGGTAGGACAGCAACGGTTCAGGAATGTAATTCCTCATCCTCATGGACAGATAACTCGTACTAGACCAAAACTCTATCACGAAGTCCCTCCTTTTTATATCGACTTAATCGCCGGGCCAATGGCGAGCGGGTCATTAGTTAGATAGCGCTATTTAGGTCTGACAAACCTCACACCGTGCCGCAGAGGACGGGCGTGAACTAATGGATCTGGGGCACGTCAATGATGATAGACATTGACAGTTTCAGGGCACATAAACATGACTACAGTCAGCAGTCGATATGGTAACGAGTCTAGTATAAACATGGGGTAGCCCCCCACGGCCGAAATGCCAGATAACTAACACGGGGTAGCCCCCACGGCTGGATTGCCAGAGTAACCGGGAACAAACAAGTCACGTTTTTAACTATGGGGTAACCCCCACGGCAGGATGCCAGATAAAGGAAACCATTTTCGAAACAACTTAAAACAAACACCCAACCGTGAACTCACTCAACTTGTTGTTGACTCGTTACTACATGCTTTGCAGGACAATAGGTACTTAGCTGGAGCTTGCATGGAAGAGAGTCGTTGTGGGACATGGACGGCTGTGTGCCATGTTAAACTTTGAAACAATTAAACTTATGTTTTGATTTAAGACTTATGCTTCCGCTTGCAACTTAACTATGTTTTGTTTGAACACCAATTGTATTGGTTGGATTTTTATAACTACTTATATGCTTGTTCAATATGATTGGTGGCTGGATCCTGGTCAGTCACGCCTCCAAGCGGTGGTATTCCGCAGGTGGATTTTGGGGGTGTGACAGATTGGTATCAGAGCCATTGGTTATAGAGAACTTGGTTTTAATAAAGGGGAAAACGTTTTGTTAAAACCAGACTATAACCTGTACAGTGCTCTACGGTCCACAACGACGCTTCACTCCACATGCAAGGCTCAACATTCTAGGTGATATAATCTGTGTATATATTGCCTACTTGTTAGTTACATAGTACATTGCTCATGGTATGCTTGGTTAGTATAACTACTGTTGCTTGAACACGTGTGCACTTACTCACTTCTGACATCGCACTTTCGCGAACCCCTCTCACTCACGTTCTTCTTGATATGAAGATCATGTCTGGACGCGTTAACCTGACACAAGCCCAGTTGACGGCTCTGATCAACGAACGAGTTGCCGCAGCACTTGCAGCTGCACACGCAGGAGGTATATCCTGCAGTTCTAACTCATTATAGGATCTGTAGATCCTACTCTCATGAACCAACCTTTGTGTTAAACTCTGTCTTTTCTTTCGTCCACGATAGGTCAGCATGCTCAGCCACCCGTGTGCACTTTTAAGACTTTCATGGACTGCCGACCAACTACTTTTAGCGGCACTGAAGGAGCAGTAGGTCTCCTACACTGGTTTGAGAAACTAGAATCCGTGTTTGAAATGTGTGAATGCCCTGAGGCACGCAGGGTGAAGTATGCTACCGGTACTCTCGAGGGTTTAGCCCTCACATGGTGGAACGCTCAAGTCCAAATGCTGGGGTTGGTTGCTGCCAACGCCACCCTATGGGAGAATTTTAAGGAGATGATCAGGGAAGAATACTGCAGTCGGGATGAGATTCACAAACTGGAGGTAGAATTCTTCAACCTCAAGATGACGGGGTCGGAAATTGAAGCTTATGTGAAAAGGTCGAACGAACTGGCAATTCTGTGTCCTACTATGGTGGATCCTCCCATCAAACGCATCGAACTGTTTCTCCAAGGCTTAGTGCCAGAAATCCAGAGTCATGTGACTTCAGCGAACCTCGCCACCTACCAACAAGTTGTTCAGTTGGCTCACCGTCTTACTGATCAAGCGGTGGAGCAGAACAAGTTACCAAAGCGCATAGGTGCTGCAACTACTTCTGGTACCTCTAGTGACAACAAACGGAAATGGGATGGAACTTCAAGTAAGGGGTCGACTTCTGTTCAATCCCAGTCTCAGCAGAGAAAGACTGATGACTACAAGAAT
>JARYGA010049369.1:0-21533 GCA_030545235.1 Helianthus tuberosus
AAAAAGAAGGAAGGGTCGTTCAGGATGTGCATCGACTATCGGGAATTGAATAAGTTAAGTATCAAGAACCGCTATCCTCTACCTCGCATCGATGATTTGTTTGACCAACTGCAAGGTGCTACGTGTTTCTCAAAGATCGATCTACGTTCAGGCTATCACCAACTACACATTCAAGAGGAGGATATACCCAAAACCGCGTTTCGCACTCGTTACGACCACTACGAATTCGTTGTTATGCCTTTTGGTTTAACCAATGCACCTACGGTTTTCATGGATCTGATGAATCGCGTGTGTAAACCATATCTCGACCGTTTCATCATCGTATTCATCGACGATGTCTTGATCTATTCCAAATAAAAAACCGAACACGCGCAACATCTACGTTTGGTTCTCGAGCTACTCCAGGGGAATCAACTCTACGCCAAGTTCTCCAAGTGTGAATTCTGGTTGGAGGAGGTTCAGTTTCTGGGTCACATTGTCAATACTCAAGGTATTCACGTCGATCTTGTGAAGATTGAAGCTGTTAAGAGTTGGATTACGCCTAAGAACCCGTCTGAAGTTCGTTCTTCTCTCGGACTAGCGGGCTATTATCGACGATTTATCGAAGGATTCTCAAAGATCTCCGTACCACTTACCGCTCTCACGCGTAAAGACAAGCCTTTTGTTTGGGGAACTGAACAAGAGTCTGCCTTTCGAACCCTCAAGCATAAGCTTTGCGATGCTCCTGTTCTCACATTGCCCGACGGAAATGACGATTTCATTGTCTACTGTGATGCTTCCAACCTTGGTCTTGGTTGTGTTCTCATGCAACGAGATAAGGTTATAGCTTACGCATCTCGTCAGCTCAAAATCCACGAGAAGAACTATACAACCCATGACCTCGAGCTAGGCGCAGTTGTTTTTGCGTTAAAGATTTGGCGACACTACCTGTATGGTACCAAGTATATGATCTTCACCGACCATAGGAGCCTACAACATATCTTTAATCAGAAGGAACTTAATATGCGTCAACGTCGATGGGTAGAGCTTCTCAACGATTACGACTGTGAGATTCGTTATCACCCAGGCAAAGCAAATGTTGTTGCCGATGCACTCAGCAGACGGAGCTATCTGCTTAGAACTCGTAATGTTCAAGCCCGGTACGATCTCGAAACCCTCATTCGCGAAGCTCAGCATGCATGTTTTAATGAACGCACTCTGAAGAAGGAAAGAATCTACCACGATGGAGCCCAGCTTGGGAGCAAGTCGAATGGGATATTCCACTTTCTGGACCGAATTTGGATCCCTAAACGGACCGATTTACGACAGATTCTGATGGACGAAGCCCACAAATCCCGGTATTCTATTCATCCCGGTGCCGACAAAATGTACCAGGACCTTCGCTACAAGTACTGGTGGCCCGGCATGAAAAGGGATATTGCCCTCTACGTTGGAAAATGCCTGACATGCGCAAGAGTCAAGGCTGAACATCAAAGACCCTCTGGCTTGCTCGAACAACCACCGATCCCCATGTGGAAGTGGGAGAGTATAGCTATGGACTTTATAACAAAGCTACCATACACGTCATCAGGTCACTACAGCATTTGGGTTGTGGTTGACCGATTGACTAAATCAGCGCACTTTTTGCCAATACGGGAGGACTACAAGGTAGAACGATTAGCCCGAATCTACACCGATGAGATCATTTGTAATCATGGGACGCCTCGTGATATCATCTCTGATCGTGACGCTCGGTTTACCTTGCGACTGTGGGAAACGTTTCAAACGGCACTCGGTACATCGCTTAATCTAAGTACCGCTTTCCACCCTTAAACCGACGGTCAGACTGAAAGAACGATTCGTACTCTTGAAGACATGCTCCGTTCGTGTGTCATAGACTTCGGTGGTAATTGGGATAAATACCTGCCATTAGTCGAATTCTCGTACAACAACAGTTATCATTCCAGCATTCAAATGGCACCATTCGAGGCTTTATACGGAAGAAGATGTCGATCGCCTATTGTATGGCACGAGATCGGGCATTCGCAATTAACCGGTCCTGAGCTAATACAAGAAATGACAGACAAGATTTTCCAAATTCGAGACAACCTGGTAAAAGCTCGGAATCGACAGAAAAGTTATGCTGATAGACGACGCAAGCCCCTTGAATTTGACGTTGGTGACTACGTACTCCTAAAGGTATCACCTTGGAAGGGTGTGGTCCGCTTCGGCAAGAAAGGAAAGCTCGCGCCTCGATATGTGGGACCTTTTAAGATTCTGGAAAGGATCGGAAAAGTCGCCTACAGACTCGAACTACCGGAGGAACTTAGTAACGTCCACCCGACTTTCCACGTTTCGAACCTCCGAAAGTGTCTGGCTGAGCATGATCTGATTGTACCTCTCGATGACCTGCAAGTGAACGAAACATTACACTTCGTGGAAAAGCCTATCTAAATCATGGACCGCCAAACCAAGCAACTCATACGCTCTCGCATTCCTATTGTGAAAGTCCGATGGGAAGGCAAACGAGGCGCAGAGTTCACTTGGGAACTCGAAGGCGGCATGAAGGCGAAGTACCCGCAGTTATTTAAAGAGAAAGTCTAGAAAGAGAAAGTTCTCCAATGTAATTCACGGTGTTGTACAACTTCCAGCCTAATATCAGGACGAAATTCCCTAAACAAGGGGAGGCTGTAACACCCCGTGTTTTCGAGTAGTCAAAGTCAAGGTCAAAGTCAACGACCGATTTCACGCAACCGACTAATTATAGATTTCTTTTATTTTAGCTATTATGTGGAGTAAGTGTCTATGATTACAATAAGTCGACATATGTTAATTGCTATTCAATCGACCCACGACTGTGAATTATAGGAAGTAACAATGCGATAAAGCTAACTAATCCAATCGACATCGAATCAAATCTCAACTCGAAATACGCATTTGGAATATTGTTATACGTGTGTGTGTGCCTTACGTGTTACCTGCGCATGTTTAATTTTGTATGTTGTGGAAATCAATCGAAACTCGAAATGCAATCGAACTCGAATCACAATCGAACCATGATAATTAGTGGAGAAGGGATAGTGCGAGATATGAGTGGTTGGGATTAAAAGTAATTTGACTAGGAAACCCTATCGTATCGAACCGCTCGCAACCGAAATCGAAATATCAAAAAATCATCGCACCGAACACTCGAAACGTGCAGCTGATCGATCAGGCTACCAGCCGATCGAACAGCCAGCCGATCGGACTACTGTCGGATCGAACAGGCTGTCTGATCGAGCTGCCTGGCCGATCGGCCAGCACTTTCCTCATTTGGCATCCTATAAATACCCCTGTCATTGTCATCCTTTCCACTTTTGGAAACCACTGTCCGACCAGCACGCTTAGCTCATCCTTTTCTCAGATTCCTCTCGATTCCGGTAAGGTTTCGTCCTAAATCTTGTACTTTCTTGATCTACACACACTCCTACACCTTTCTATCTTTCAAATTGTAGGATCGTGTACGGCCCGAATGAGTCGTTCAGAGGAGTTTTAGTCAGTTACAAGTGCGGAAAACAAGTAACTAACGTAGAAATAGCTTCTTCTTCACTTTAACTACCAATTATATTGATTTGACGACAAATACAATCAGTTCTTCACACCGGCAGCACTTCGGTATGGAATACAAGGTCTGGCTACTGATTTCGCTCATAAGTGACCTATATATAGCATATCTGATTCCGCCCAAAATGACATAATAACAACAGGAGCGGAATCAGCTCTTGAGATTCCGGGCGGAATCACCTAAATGTGACTAGGAGCGAAATCAGCCACTAATGCTAGGAACAAAATCAGCCACTAAATTACAATTAATATTCAAACTTGCATTCTACTTTGTCTTGTTTCACGTGCATATGTTGTAGTCATGATTCAAGCATTATGTCACTTGGATGATGTCATCATCAAGAATGATGACATCATTCTAGTTTCGAACCGCAACGAACCCAAGACTCGATATAAGACGAAGACGACAGATGTATGCACCAACAGACTCCCCCTCAGATGTTGACGAGTCTTAAGTGTCGAGTCTTTACAATCTTCAGTCTTTATCAGTCTTTGTGCTTCACTCTTTCAATCAGCATCAACAGACTCCTCACGAATAATGTGCTGGCAATCCTTCAGTTCTTCAGCATCATTTGCTTCAGAATCATAGTCTGGCTTTTACAGGTTCAATATTGTTGTCTGGCTCATGCTTTGTCTTCAGAGTCCTCAAATATCGAAACCTAGCTTTTCAAACATAAGCTTCTCAGAATCGATCAATCTGGCTCACATCCAGCTTTTCCTCAAACCTGCACCATCTCTACCTTAAAGTAAATTTTACAATTTTAAACAATAACATGTATACATCAACTCAAAACCTTCCTCAAATCAAACATCTTATCAATAATAATCCTGATGAACCACTTGAAAAATAGATTAAAACACATTTGATTTTCAAACACATAGACTCCCCCTCACAACATGGTCATCATGTCTAGCACTTGGAATTTTGAAAATCAGCTCTCCAACACCAGTTGTCGAAAATCTTTTTGACTTTTTCAAAAATTTATGCTAAAACACACTGAAAATCTTTTTGGAATTTTGAATGTAAAGAAATGCGGTAAAGAAATATTTACAGACAATATTTTTGTGAGTTTGTGTAAGAGGATCATATCAGTTTCTGAGACATATCACCAACACCTTTAAGCTTCATTCCATTTTAAGTTCTAAACAATTCACTTAGATTGTCAGTATACTGGTCCACTTAAATTCTCACACAAAGTTCAACTGTTTCGAGATACGATATTAATGTCTTAAACACTTAAACTTAATCGTGTGTCCCACTACTTGAATATACTCCCGTATCCAGATCCCAATATTCAGTCTTACAGGTGAGTAACAGGTGAGTATACCACAGATGATATCTGTAAAGGGGTTATATTGCGAGGGTCGTGAGAGCTCAGGTCGATACTTCCGTATACGCAGAGAGATGACAGCTTCGACTTTTGGTGTGTCCCCTTTAAAGGATCTTTTCTTCAACAGCAGTGACTATCAACTTTATTGTTTCATCAATTTGCTGAGGGCTGCGCTATTTTTCAAGCAAGCGGAAAGTATTCTCCGGGGACTAGGCCATTGCTTCCGCAAAATCAGAAGTCCCGGGATAATACCCCAGATATCACTGAGCATAAAGACCTAGTATCTCAGAAAGAGGGACCTTTCAAACAAGATTTCGGGGGTTACCCATATATCCAAGAAGTTGTTCCCCACGCTATAAGCAAGTTTGAATTTAGATTTATATCTCGTCACAATCTACTAAATGTGCAAAAACCTACTGGCATATCCGCAGTGAGATTGTTTATCACAATTTAACTTTACATTTCTTTAGCATGTTGTGACAGTCTACTGATGTACTATCATTTCCTCTATTTTGACACAAAAACTCATTTTTGAATTTTATCATGTTTTTGTATTTTTCAAATTTTCAAATGTTTTTAGATTTTCTGAAATTTTCTACCCCCCCCTAAAATGCAAACACATTAAAGAAAATTGAAAACAAACTATACAGAAAATTGACAACCGATATCGAATCACTTCAATTCGCCATCCACTTGACATAAACAATCAGAACTCCCCCTTACACAAAACTATTTTCTCATTATGATTTCAAAACACTTAAGTTTGTTTTAACCAAAATGATTTTTCCGGAAAATAAGTTTTGTTAAATTTACCACTTGTAAAGTTAGGGGTTTGGTTCATCACATTTTTAGAAAATCAGATACAACTTAATGTCCCTGATTTACCAATTGGAAGTGAAAATTTCCATCGACCACTTGTAGGAATACCTCATCTACACAAAACCATTTTACCAATAAAAATGTCGATTCCTGCTTCACACTTACCAACCTGGAAGCTCCGGCAAGTCACACTTAACCTGTAAAAATTAAACTATTTTTATGATTTAATCACACAATCAATTACTAAGAAAGATGCCGATTCCTGATCCGCGATTACAAACTTGGGATCTCCGGCATAGTCAGATGTTCAAGGGAAAAGAATTTCCACCCAGGTCTGACCAACCTTGGGTGTTTTTAGCTCTTTTAGCTCTTGTTCAGTAGGGTTAAAAGTTGCTTTCTTTGTTGTGTAAAAATCTTTAACCCCTTTTACTTTCCCATCAAGCATTTTCCCAAAAATTTTCTTAACATTCCCATTGAATGTTTTCTCGACATCAAACTCTGTTTTATCAAAATAAAATTGATCTGAGATTTCAACTTTACCAACTTTCTGTTTGACCTTCTCAAACTTCAGTGATGGAAATTCATCATCATTCACTGAAGATACAGAATTTACCTCTTTTACCTCACCTTGTGGCTCTTCTGGCTTTGTGGAACCAGATTCATCGCCAATTTTTACATCACCTTTCTTAACAACCCACATTTGGTTATCCTTGGCTTTCCTTTTGTAAAATTTTTTCTTCGAACACTCACCAACTTCATAAATCGAATTTTCAAAAATTTTGAAGTTTTCAGTTGGTGGTTCAACATCGACAACCTTCTCTTTGAGTTTTTCAGAAACTCCCTGTTTTGTCTTGATATTCTTCGGACAATTCCATGCAATGTGACCAGCTTCATTGCATTTGAAACAGGTTCGAGTCTCTTTTGGATGAAACACTCTAGTTCCATTCCTTTTCTTCTCAGCAAGAAACTCCTGTTTTGATTGCCTCCAGAAAGGTTTCTTCTGTTCTTCTTCTGCACTTCCACCTGAAACAAATTCTGTTTTTGTTTTAGAATTTTTCTCATTTTTGTAATTTTCTGGTGGAATAAAACCTAATCCTTTCTTTTTGTAGCTACCATTATGGTTTGGTTTCTTTTGAAAACCAGAACCATAATTGTAACTCTTTCTCTTGTTTAAACGTTGTTGTACTCTTGAAGTGTATTTTTTATGTTTTCCAGTAAGATTTAAATCTTTTATTTCAGAAATCTTAATTTCTGTCATTTTGAAAACCTGTTTGATCATTTCAAATGTAACACTTCTTATTGGAAACTCTTTGTCAGAATATAATTTGTTAGAATCATTTAAAGTGTATGCTACTTCAAATATTTCATCATCCAAATTAGATTTTGATAACAAAAACTCTTTACTGTATGCTCGTTTGACCGACGACTTTGGACTGTTGACCGACGAACTTGAACCTCCAGACCCAGACTTTGACTCAGACTCCTCATCTGTATCCAACACCTGATCGACCACCTTTTTTATTAACTCGGACTCATGATCAGTGTCAGACAATGTAAAAACCACGTCAATGTTTTATGGTAATTCATCAGTTGTATCGGTTTTTAACTTTATATTGACTGCTTTTTCGACTTGCTCCTCATTTGGTTTTCTGGGAGAATAACCTTCCCAGATTGGAGGCGGACACTTGTTATAAGTAACACTCGGTTTCTTACCAGTATCCTTCATATTTGGCTTGTCATCTTTGAATGCTTCAAAACCTGCAACAGTCGGATAAATTCGATCAATAAGATAATCAGAACTAGAATAACTCTGCAATAATCTTCTGATTCTCTCATTCTCAATCTTCTCCTTCTCTAACTCTTGCTTCCACTTTTCACTTTCTTCGATGTAAAAGTTAATAGCTTTCTGCTTCGTCATCAATGTTGCATTCATCATCGTCAAAGCATTTTCTCTTTCAGAGTTTGTCTTTTGAAGACCAGTTACTGTTCTGTTCAATACATCGTATGATTCTTTCACGTAATTAAGATTGAATAGTAATTGTTCCTTCAACTTCTCAAACTCTGCCATTTTCTCATCTTTTGCTGCACATTCTTTGCAAGTCTCCAAACACTTCAAGCACGGCTTGATAACTTCAACAATCTTTTCAACTTCAATAATTTTCTCAACTTCAACCACTTTCTTATCTTTAGTCACCTTTTCAGGTTCAGCAATCTTCTCAGCAACACTTTCAGTCTTCATTTCCTTTTGTTCTTTTGCAGCTCGTTTTTCTTTCAGCTTCTCCATGCGATCTGCAAAATAGAAATGAAAACTTTCAAGAGATAGATGAGATTTAGCAATGTTAATATGTTTTTCTTCCTCATCATCACTGCTGCTGTCATCAGTTGGTGACTGATCAAACTGTATAGATTTTTCAGAATTATCATCCGATGAACCAGAATCAGATGGTGTTTGATCAAAAACAATTTCTTTTTCTGAACTGTCATCTGAGCTTTGTGAGCTTTCATCTGCACTCTGTGAGCTTTCATCTGATGCAACAGACTTTACAGTTTCACCAATAGATTTCATCCATGCAGTAAACATATCAGGTTCTTTCACTATTTTTGCAATGAAAGCTTTAAAATCACCTTTTTCGTCTACAAACATATCCCAGCTGAAACCTTCAGGTAGCCTCTCATCATCTTGATCGACTATGCATGCTTTGCTATCAGGAGATATATAATTGTTCCAGTTAAAATCCACCACGCACGCTCTTTTTGAATCCTCGATTCTTCTACCATGAGCCACCTGTGGTTCTTGTTGTTGACCAACTTGCTGGTAAATGGCTTTCCGGTAGTAATCGTCTTTTCCAAACGGATTCTGAGCTCCACTAGCTTCCCTGTTCTTGCATTCCCGTTTGAAATGGCCTTTCTCCCTGCATCGAAAACAAGTAACTTTAGATTTATCAAAACCTAAAGTAGAAACGTGTGCATCAGGAAAGTCATTTCTCCCGGTAATCAGCTTGAACTTTTCAGCACGTCTAAGAACGCTAGCTAGACACCATTTGATGTCCATTAACTCCATTTCTTCAGCGTCTATCTGATCGTAATCCTCCTTTGTAAGCATAGGATTTCCGATCCGTCCAGCCACTAAACCCTCATAAGAAAGCAATACAGAACCAAGCAGAGCCATGTGATCTTTAGCGGTTTCCTCAGAAAAACTTTGACCTTCAGGAAGATTCAAAGCGATATTGCACTGGATCACATAACCATTTCCTGTCTTTGTGCTCTGGGAATGGAAACTTGATGTAGTCTCTTTCGGATTGACACTCGGAAATGAAGAAAATCCACTACTGCTTTTGGAACTTTGATCAACCTTTTCTGTTGAATCCCCAGCACTGAACGCAGTTTGAATTTTTGGGCTTCTTTCTGCTTCCTGAACATTACCTTTGTAGTACATTTTCACATCTTGTTGACCACTTGGACTATTCATCCTTGCGATCTTCTGTTGTTCCAGATCTTGACTTTCGATTTTCTAAATAAACTGTGAAATCGTCAACCCATCATAAACACCCGTATTCTTTAGAATCATCAAGTAAGTTCCCCACTCTTTCTGCGGTAAAGCGTCCGCTAACTTGTCTACCCACTCATCAGGATCTTTGGTTATACCAATCATCGACATAGATCGCACTAAATGGCAGTAACGTCAATCAGCTTCTTCGTGTCTTCTCCCGGTAAACTACTGAACAGATCAAACTCTTTCTTGAGCAACGCCTTTTTGCTTTTAATCATGTTCTCACTACCCTCAAACTTAACACGTAGAGCATCCCAGATTGACTTTGAAGTTTTATCATGTTGAAGCAGAATGAAAATGTCTTCTTTGATTGCCTGCAGTAATAGACTAATCATCATCTTTTCAGCACGATACATATCTCGTTCTTGATCACTAAACTCAGAAATTGTTTTCACAACTTGTAAATCAGTACGAGGCAAAACATATTTCTTTAGAATACACTCCCATGACCTAAGATGATTTGCCTGAACCCAGTTTTCGAATCTGTCTTTCCACCCGTAGTACTCTTCAATACTCATCAGTTTCAGGGGCTTTTGTAACGTTCCGGTCTCGTTTTCCAAATTCATATTCTGAGCAATGGAAGCCGGAGTAGTCGGAGTCGCAAAGGCGTTGTAGAAATCGTTATCCATGATTCAGAATCGAAGAATTTCTCAAACAAGCTTTCACACGAACTGATTCACCTAGTCAAATCACCTGAAAGAACAAACAAAGTACAATCAGTTTAAAGACTTATCAAATAACCGAATAAGACTGGTACTTGAACTGGTGAATATTCTGTGCGGACTGAAGGTTGACACACTGTGAGGACAACTTTTTGACCCGGATCAAATTCAAAACATGAGGATTTACGAGAATCACATAAATTCTGATTTTTGATAAAACCAACACTATTTCACATGCAAACCGACAACTTTCACAATATCCCACTAACTTTTTAATTGAACCTCACATGCAACCTTTAAATTGCCGACAAACTAGTATCACAAGCAATTCTTGAACTAAACCAACTGACTTTTTCACATGCAAACTTTAAATGAAACACTCATGTGACCGACTGACATCCTTTAAAACTTTCATAAAACACGATGCACTTTTCAAACGGTATGTCGTTCTCGAAAAAGACTTTAATCACATGTACTGACACACGCAGTTATGGTTTCACACAAGATATATCTTTCAAGTCTGGAGCGGAATCAGAAGTATGGTAGTCTGGAGCGAAATCAGTAAACACTTTGGAGCGGAATCAACATTTTTGGTAACTTTTGGAGCGGAATCAGAAAATCTCTTGAGCGGAATCAGAGAAACCTCAAATATTTTCGAGTGGAATCACTTCGGACATCATTTTTACCCATTTTTAGTTCGAATTTTAACGTGTAACTTTCCAGGATTTGTTAATATGATGTTTTACAAAATCTGTGAAAAAATGAACTGATTTTGACCGTTAAAAATTTCTGAAATGAAGAAAGAATGGTGTAGAAGACAGAAACACAATGATATTCAGCTGAATTCGACAGAACTCCTCGTACTTGGCTCTGATACCAATTGTAGGATCGTGTACGGACCCGAATGAGTCGTTCAGAGGAGTTTTAGTCAGTTACAAGTGCGGAAAACAAGTAACTAACGTAGAAATAGCTTGTTATTCACTTTAACTACCGATTATATTGATTTGACGATAAATACAATCAGTTCTTCACACCGGCAGCACTTCGGTGTGGAATACAAGGTCTGGCTACTGATTTCGCTCATAAGTGACCTATATATAGCATATCTGATTCCGCCCGAAATGACATAATAACAATAGGAGCGGAATCAGCTCTTGAGATTCCGGGCGGAATCACCTAAATGTGACTAGGAGCGAAATCAGCCACTAATGCCAGGAACGAAATCAGCCACTAAATTACAATTAATATTCAAACTTGCATTCTACTTTGTCTTGTTTCACGTGCATATGTTGTAGTCATGATTCAAGCATTATGTCACTTGGATGATGTCATCATCAAGAATGATGACATCATTCTTGTTTCGAACCGCAACGAACCCAAGACTCGATATAAGAAGACGACAGATGTATGCACCAACACAAATCTTAACTTTTAACCGTGAAACCATCAAAATTCAAGTGTTCTAGGATGATGTCATCATGGGTTCTTGAAGAACTTCATGTTTTGACCTCAATCCACCAAGAATAACTTGGATCTAGCCGATTTCCACATAAACAAACAAAGATCTTTCATAGATCTAAACATATACACGGTGAAAAGGATTGAAAGATGGATTTTCCAACTTTCTTTCAACTCTTTTTCACTCAATGCCTTCAAACCGATAGAAACGGAGCCTGTGCCGGCTTACAAATCACTCCGGTGGTTGCATGGCTCAAGATCCGGATTCTATCCATGAGGTTAACCGATTTCGGGTTAAACGTTAAACTCCGTTCCGAAAAGTCCATCGGCCGGATTTGGGTGATTCCTGTCCGACCAGGGGAACTAAGTGAGGACGAGGGATCTATGGTTCGACTCGTTGTCAAAATACCTCAATAAAACGACAAACAATCAGAACAACCAAGTGTTAGACGAATAGGCTGATCAGGTCAGGATGCTGACCGATCGGACTACTGTCCGAACGGACAGCCAGCTGATCGGACAGTCAGCCGATCGACTGGCCAGCCGATCGGTTAACACATGGTCCCACACTTAATCAATTTATTTTGAAGACTAGTATTGAACGAACTGCTGTTCGATCGGACTACTGTCCGATCGGATTACTCTTCGGATCATGAGATACTATACTTCAACACTTAATCAGATACTATACTTCAACACTTAATCGATTTTTTCAACATGTTCGATGCACTAGGAGTGCCACCCGATCGAACAGCCGTCCGATCAGGTGACACCCTGCTGAGAACTTGTCTTGCTAAAAATACCTAACCGATCGGGTTGCCGGCCGATCGAACAGTCGTCCGATCGACCGACCTGAAGGGTAAAGATACTTCAATGTTTTCAAATGCTACAACGAAAACTTCAAAAGTCAAACCATCATACACAAACACATCCTTCTCAAAGGAAGAAACATTCCACTCGAACAGCCATCCGATCGGCCTACCGACCGACCGGACATCGGTCCGAGAGGACTGTCAATCTAACGGTCAGCCGTCCGATCGAACTACCGTCCGATCGACCAGCTGTCCGACTCTCCAACACTTGTTTTCCGTTTTACGCGTCGCTTATTATTATGCTATCAAACTATTCAGGCTAACCCTACTCGCTAAGCGCTCCTTTCAATCCATCAACCTTTGTGAGTATACTCCATCCCTTTTTCCTTTATGCACTTTTGGGTGTTACATACGTTACAACTATTCAAATCACATCAAACACACTACTCAATACTATTTGAACGCTAACCGTTAATGCATGCTATACGTGGCTTATGAATGCTTGTTTGTTATGTTTACACATGGAATGCTGTCTACCTGCCTTAGCAACGATAGTACTATAGTTTGGACTCAGCACCCGTTCACACGGGGGTTGTTAAGGACAATTACTTGCATGGATTACGGTGGTAATCATGTATTGCGAACTGCCTCGGGCAGTCAACCCGCAGTCATTGGTATCGATGGATCTATGTCGATAACTAACATGCTTCATTTCACTATGTGTACGTGCTGGTTATGCGTAAATGAATTCGAACTTTATATGCTATTATCAAACTTGTATGCTCACCTTTACATTCTATGTATTGACTTTATTTTAACGTATGTGACAGGTGCTTAAGTTGTTTGTATGCCTAGCTCATTGTGAAATCGAGGCTAGGAAAGGTCTAGGATGCTCTCTGCGCAGTGATGAAATCGAAGCTAGGAAAAGAGGTCCTAGAAACCAATAAATAAACTATCTATGTATAAATCTGAGTTGTCGGAACATAATTATTTGCCTAGATTTTATCTGTAATAATTTGCTTACTGTTTGAGACATGGTATGGGATATGTTATTTTAAATTGAGTGGTAATGATAATTGTTATGGGAACTTCTGGACAATCTGTTTCGCTCAGTGCCATGCCCCGATGTTTCCGCCATCGGTTGGGGTGTGACAACTACGCTAGGGGTGAGCAGAAAACCGAAATAACCGAACCGTAACCAAAATAACCGAAAAATCCGGACCGAAAAAACCGAACCGAAACAAAAACCGACGGTTCGGTTTTCGGATTTTTAATAACCGAAAATTTCGGTTCGGTTTTCGAATAATCATTTTTAATAACCGAAAATAACCGAACCGATAAGTTTTAATAGTATACCAAATCTAGGAATAGGATCAAATACAAACCATATTTCGTATACAAACTGTAAGAACCATTTAAAAAGTGACATGTAGCATCCAACCAATTATAGAGAAATGGTAAAATGATAACCTAAATAATATCAATTATCTTGAATTCTTTATAATTATGCTAACATGCAGTTAATTCTTTATTTGGATCTTCCTTTTGTTTTCAATGTGCTAATAAAGAAAAGTCCTGATATCATTTAACATATGTGCTAAATTAGTTCTCTTGATTAATTTTCATGTGCTAATATAATTTAAAAGTGCTACTTTTATGTATGTATTGTTTTAGTATGTGCTAATTTAACTTTTTTAAGTGCTTGGATCTGTTCTTACGGTTTGTAGGATAAATATGGTTTGTACCGGAACCAACCCTATATCTATATATTTTTATATTTATGTGTTTACCATGCTACTAAGAATTATTAATTTTATTCTTGTTTGTTAAATATTTATGATAAGAACATTACCATGTTTATTTATCATTAAAATTATCCATTGTTTACAAGAACTAACAAAGTTTAATATAAAAATTAAATGGTTTTCAAAGTATTATAAAAGAAAACGTCTTAACAAAAACTTTGGAGAAACATTAAAATAGATTAGAAGGTTAGATTTATGTGAATAATATTAATTTAAAAGACTAATATATTAACTTAAATGTAAACATTTAAGAAAGATTCTTAAACTTTGAGTTATACTTTTAAGTTTTGAATCTTATATAGTTTGTTTCAAAAACCGAAAATCCGAACCGTTACTAAAACCGAAATAACCGAAACCGAAAAAACCGAAACCAAAAAAACCGAAACCGAAGGGTTTTTAAAAACCAAAAACTGAACTTTCGGTTACGGTTACGGTTTTGGTTTTACCCAAAACTGAACCGAACCGTGCACACCCCTAAACTACGCTACTACCGCCGCTCCACCCAACGTTGTCCCCGTACAACCCAGCAATCAGAATCGTCAAGCTATTGTTACCAACGCACCGCCTGCTAAGCGTGCGTACACAGGTATCCACCCTATGTGCCCTACTTGCACTTACCATCACCCTGCAGGGGTGAATTGTCGTTTCTGTGCAAACTGCAACATCTATGGGCACTTGACTGCTTACTACCATTTAGGCCCACGTCAACAACTGCTCAAGCTATTCCAGCACCACCAGCTCCACTCCCTGCTCCTCTGGTCAACCAAGCAGCTCCTGCACCCGTTGTTCATGCACGATGTGACATCTGTGCTTGTAATCATAGTATAAACTCTAAACAGTTCAATTATCAATAAAACAATGTGATTTAATCCCAATATTTGTTTATTTATGTTTGACATTTTTCATGTTTTGATTTTTGTTCGATTTCAAACTCTATATCGCTTTCTGGAAAGTTATACGCAAACTGATGCGTAAACGTAATCAGTTTAACACGAAAAACACTCCAAAACATTCACATATTCTTAACATACCTTAAATAACCTTTACATAAGTTAGAAATAAGTTTTAAAGGGTTTGGTATGGCAAAAACAAGTTTATTCGATCGCAGGGACTATTTGCGACAAACTGTGAAAGTCTGCCGATTCGTATAGTAACGAACATTCTGGAACATGATCATAAGTTAAACATACATAAATATCCTTTACATAGCTTAGAAATAGGCTTTGAGGGGTTCGGTGTGCAAAAATAAACTTATTTGATCAATAGGGACTAAAAGCGTCAAAAAGTGCATAAGTTTGCATTTACGCGCATACCTTACGTTCTGAACATATCCGGACATCAAAAAAATTTTGTAATCATTAAAATATTTTATTTTAGAGTTTGGAATGCTAAAATTTCATTCGTCGCGCAATTGGGATCGTTTTTCGCGTCCGTTCGTGTTTCGTCGTAATTAACCGAATAACGTGACCGTACGACCAAACGAACCGACATCTGAGATATTTTCAAGCATATTTCATGTTCCCTATGCTATGGCATCATTTTAGAGCATTGAAAATGGCTTAACGGGGCTTAAACGTGTCAAAAATAGCCTTATATGCATGCAGGGACCATTTCTGTAATTATTGAAACTGTTTGCTAAACACAGGGCGTTCGCGGGGCGCGTAATACTCAGTTGAGTCTTACACGGGGCGCGACAGACCCCCAGTTCTGCAAAAATGGTTTTTCAGCAATTGAATCTAGGTTTTTGGACATGGTTTTCTCACACCATGGGCTGGTTTTTGAGGTCCCATGGTATTCAAAACTGTGGGTAACACATGGATGGCCAAGATCAAAGCTCAAAATACGAGGAACGATCTTAACGGTTCTTGAAAATCTATATAAACCCATGAAATCTCATTCCAAACTTGCTTACTTCAGAATTTTCCTCTCATTTATGCTCATAGGAGCTATCCCTTCTGGTTGAAGGCTCCTTTCTTCTAGTTTTCTTGTTCTATCTTCAATCTTTGGACCTCTTGTAAGCTTCTTTCATGCTTTTTATGCATTTCAAGCCTCAAAGTTAAACAGTGTTTAACTTTCTACTTTGACCAGTCCTTGGTCACCATAAAGTTCGTTTGAACTTTGCAACGTGAGCGTAATCACGATGGTTATAGTCCCTTGTGACTATACCTATTGATTACCACGTCGATTAGGCGTAGTGGCGAGTCAAAGTTTCGGTCAAAATACGTGTTTATGCGTATTTTGCAACGAAGCTATTTTTGGGTATCAAAACACTTTGTTTTGATATCAAACTTGTTTTCTAACTTAGTTTAACATGTTTTAACATGTTTTAACATGTTTAACTCGTCACTCTTAGTCTAGTGCTTATATAGGGTTCTAAGATAAGCGGTCTAAACAACCGCTTAGACTTTCAAACCTGACCCGTTTGGTCGAGCATTAGGATCCGACCAAACACATTTTGTGACCATAGTTGCATAGGGAATAACCTTCCGAGGTTATACCTTATGGTCACTTCGTTTAGTTAGTTGTATGATAGGTAGTTTATATGCCTTAGGAAAATGACCAAAATGCCCTTTTTATGCATAATTTCATTTTAAGCATATGTAACCTAAATTTTGACATCTAAACTGATTAGGCAATGTTATTAGACATGTTAAGGCATATAATACTTGTCATAGGACTAGTTAGGCGGTCTGAACGCGTTTTATGTGAACGTCGCGTTAAAGTAGCGTAGACTACCTTAACGAGTCGTAATGGGTCGTAAACACTTAGGATAGGTTCCGATTTAGAATGTAGGCTTTGTTAAACCATATTATATGAGTTCCAAGACTCATTTGGTTTACGAAACCTCATTTTATCCGATCTTCCGATTTAGGTCCGGTTTATTAACGTAGTTACCTATATTAGGTGCCGATTGATTCCGTGATCCCTCAAACGTTACTTGGTTGTTATTCAAAGACTTATAAGCAATATCAAGTGAGTACATAGTCCCCTCTTTTACTGTTTTCAAATATTTTGGAGTGAAACACACGTGCCTACTTGTTACTTTCGTACTTTTCGTGCTTTCATGACATATACTTGCTATGTTTATTAGTACGTATATAGTACATGATTTCATTTATGCTTTGCTATGTATGTTGATTTATCATGCTAGCACATTGATTTCATAAACACATTTGTTTCATATGTTTATTTCAGCATATGTACACATTGATTTACATCACATTTTTGCTATGCATGTTCATTTAGCATACTTAGTACATTGTTTTCACCTAACATGCTTACATTTGGTATGACATTTGGTTTGTTTAACGGGTCTAAAATACGTTCATTAACATTGATCACGCCGCTCGGTAATATGTAGTGGCACCATAGGAATTGACAACTCCCATTCCTAGAATCCTAGGTTTGTTTGGACGTAAGGAATGACAGAATCCGAAAACATTTTGATAAACCTTTAACTTGTTAAGGGTTTGTCCTTCAGTTTCAAGGCTTGGATGTATGCGATAAACATTACCACATAAATGTTTGTATCAGTAAAGCATTGATTTTGCAAAACATAACTTTTGACTTAAACTATGATTTATTCAAATACATTGTTTTGTACATTTTACCTATGGGATTGAGTAATACTATTACTCACCATACATTTCATTTGATTACACATAAACATTATACATATGGTTTGAGTTGTTACTTTTTACTTGCCATACATAACATAACATTTGATTATACAAGATATGATTTACATTTGACATTAGACATTGTTTACACATAAACATTTTGACATTGGTTTAACCAAGACAATTTGGTGGTTATTTGATAAGTGATTTACATAACAAGGCGACGTGTAATATGATAAAAGCATGGTGGATATGCCGCTGGTACTTCCTATATATAAGTGCTTTTATGATATTACATATCGTAGTGTTATCTAAATCATTTCAATAAAGACATGATACATTTTACACAAACGACATATTTTCACAAAATATTGGTTTACAAATAACATATCGTATACAAACTCATTTTACTTGGTTATTCAGTTAACCATACACTTTTCTTTAATATCATTTGAATTTCATATCGATTTCGTATGATTTATAAAAGAAAACACTTTTAATGAGATTCATGACTATCTTTTTGTTAAACATTTCTTTCAACTACAAGTCATGAATCCTTAATCAATAAACCTATGTATCTCACAGACATTTTTATGCTGACGTGCTTATTTTCACATGTGTTTTTAGGAGCTGATGCATAGAGTTGATCGTGACACACTTAGGCGGACTTGGGCCTTAGTGACAATAAAAGATGCAAGACTAGTTTAATTTATGTTATGTTTTCCTTGTTTTAAGACAATGTAATCAATGTTAATAAATAATACGAAACTTTAAATACCATGGTTGTGAAACAATAATTATGTTGCTCCACTCCCCGACGTTTCCATCGCGGTTTGTTGTTTTACGCGGTCGGGGTGTGACAGAAGAGTTGGTATCAAAGCCAATGATTATAGGGAATTAGGTTATTAGTAATGCTTTGACCTAGACTATAACTTTTCTAGGACCCCAACACAAGTTATCTTGTGTTTAGATCTTAAAACATTACCGTCGCCTATCTTTTGGTGACAACCACAACAAGAACACAATTTTTCCAAAACGATTTTTGAAAATCAATCATCTATTCTTAGATGATTTGTTATAAGGTTTTGAACCCTCTAAGTTTTCAAAATCCCGTCAAAGTTTGGGTTTAAATAATGTGAACACGTGCAATCTGGAAGGGTGGATGCCTGTATCTCGAGTTTTCTGTCTAGGCTAGAGTGTTCGTACAAATCCACATAATCGGACCAATCACTCTTACCTGGGAACTCTTGGGGTGGGTGTCCACTTATAGGCTAAAGCATGTCTTTGCGATACATTATTATAACCCATTTACTTTGATTAGTCACTGTGTGTCGTTTGTTTGCTTTGTGGTACGAACGAATGACCACCATCCTTGCTTTTTGTCGATATTTGCAACATCTCATTTTTCATCATATCATCTCACTCGTTTTCTCTCATGTTTCCTCTTTTAGAATGCCTCATCGACGTGATGCTCAGCCACCTAATGCCAAACTGGCAGCTATTATTGCACAGCAAATGGCTGCTGCACTCCCAAATATCATTGCTCAAGTTAACCAAGCCAACAATAACAATAATGCACTTGCTCCGTGCAACTTTAAAAGTTTTAATTCGGCTAAACCGCTCAAGTTTAGTGGTTCTGAAGGAGCAACTGGGCTCCTACAGTGGTTTGAGAGCATTGAGGGTACTTTTCATCATGTTCAGTGTCCTGATAATCGCAAAGTCGAGTTTGCTTCTAGCGTATTTCAAAAGAGGGCTCTTACTTGGTGGAATGGAGTCATGAGAGATCGTGGTGCTAATGTTGCTTTGGGTCAAACATGGGAAGAGCTTAGGGCTCTTATGATGAGGGAATTCTGTCCTCGTCATGAACAAAGGGCGTTAGAAAAGGGAATTTGATGATCTGAAACATGATGGTGGTGAACATCGGGCTTATATCGACAGATATGAGGAGTTGAGTTTGTTATGCCCTACAATGGTTACCCCACTTGATAAAGCTATCGAGAGGTATGTCGATGGTTTACCTGACCCTGTGCAAGATATCGTTACTAGTAGCAATCCTACCACAGTTCACCAGGCCATTGAGTTAGCTGCAACCTTGACCGAGTCGCAAATCAGGAAAGGTAAACTCCATAGGAAGGGAGACAAGAAACAAAATCAGTCCGACAAGAGTGAGAATAAGAAGGGTAAGAAATCTGAGTCTTCAAGGAGGTCGAGGAAGCGCAAGGCTTCCAAGAACTATGTTGTTACCGCGCAGGCAAATCAGGCAGCTCCAAATCAGCCCGCGCAACCACCTGCCAAGAAACAGTACATCGGCAATGCACCTCTGTGCAATAGGTGTAACAGCCACCATCAGCCACACGTTCAGTGTCATTATTGTACCAACTGTGGGAGATCTGGTCATCTTGCCAACAATTGCCGTCTTCCTCCTAACCAGAACCAAGCTGCACAAAACCCTGCTCAGCAGCCTGTACAACAACCTGCTCAACAACCAGCACAAGCTGCACGACCTCATCATCCTCCTCTTTCATGCTACAATTGTGGGGATCTGACCCACTATCGAAATCAGTGTCCAAGGTTGGTTAATGCGAATCAGGCCCAGGCTCGTGGACGAGTCTTTAATATGAACGCAAATGAGGCACGTGCAGACAACGAGGTGGTCAATGGTACGTTCTTTGTTAACAATCAGCCTGCATCTGTTCTTTTTGATTCGGGTGCCGATAAGATTTTTGTGTCATTGTCATTTGCACCTTTGCTTTGCATGACTAGAACAAAACTAGGAAAGCCCTTGACAGTAGAGGTAGCTAGTGGTGAACCCATTGTTCTCGATTCTGTTCTTCAAAACTGCCAGTTGAACCTTAATAACCATCTTTTTCCTATCGACCTCATACCAATGCAACTTGGAAGTTTCGACATTATAGTGGGAATGGATTGATTAGCCAAGTACCACGCAGAGGTAGTTTGTTTTAAGAAGATTGTTCGTATACTGTTTTCGACTGGTGAGATCTTAGAGGTTCGTGGTGAGAAACCTGCTAGTAGTCTTATACTCATGTCATGTATTCAAGCTCAAAAGTACATGCGTAAGAACTGTGTTGCATTCTTGGCACATGTTGTAGAGGAGAAAGGCAAAGGTAAGTCTATCCAAGATATCCCTGTTGTTCGGGATTATCCTGAAGTATTTCCTGAAGAATTACCTAGTTTACCCCCAGCATGCTAAGTTGAGTTTTGTATTGATCTTGTACCTAGTGCTAACCCTATTGCCAGATCTCCATATCGTCTTGCACCATCTGATATGCAAGAGTTATCTAAGCAGCTTCAAGAGCTTTCTGACAAAGGTTTTATCTGTCCTAGCTTTTCACCTTGGGGTGCTCCCGTTCTTTTTGTCAAGAAGAAAGATGGATCTTTCAGAATGTGTATCAATTATCGTGAGCTCAACAAACTCATAATCAAGAATCGATATCCCCTACCTTGCATTGATGATCTCTTTGATCAATTACAGGGTGCTACTTGCTTCTCAAAAATTGATCTACGTTCTGGGTATCATCAGCTTCGTGTACTCGAGGAGGATATTCCTAAGACTGCATTCCCCACGAGATATGGTCATTATGAGTTCACTGTTATGCCATTCGGTTTGACTAATGCTCCTGCTGTTTTCATGGACTTGATGAATAGGGTTTGTAAGCTTTATTTGGACAAGTTCACCTTTGTTTTCATCGATGACATCTTGATTTATTCTAAGACACGAGCCGATCATGAGCAACATCTCTGTCTTACTATGAAACTCCTAAAGAAAGAACAACTTTTTGCCAAATTCTCCAAGTGCGAATTTTGGCTTAAGGAAGTTTAATTTTGGGGCACATCGTCAACGAACAAGGTATTCATGTAGATCCCGCCAAAATC
>JARYGA010049370.1:0-81481 GCA_030545235.1 Helianthus tuberosus
GAATTCGATAGCATATAAAAGCGATGGAAATCGCTAAGTTAACTAAACTAGCAGAAATAACGGAATTACGTTATTTCAAGTTACATTATGTCGTATGAGATACGTAGACAATTAGTGACCAAAAAGATGTTACCATGCTTATCTGGTAATACTAATAATTGGTTAAAAGTATAAGTAATGTTTAAAAGATATCTCGGACCAAATACATTGAGTTTAAACTCAATGAATTATGTAAGAAAAGGTTTCGAGGACGAAACCTCTTTAAGGGGGATAGACTTGTAACATCCCAAAAACGGGTTTGGTAATCAAACCACGTTAAAAGTAAAGACGGGTAAAATACCATTAGTGGTAAAAATTTACCCGGTAAATATTTGGATTTAAATAAGAAATCCTAATATTATATATATGAACGAATCAAAGTTTTAAGGAATTAAATCTATGAGAGCCTGAATTAATGGGACTCAAAATAATCCGGGTTATAACTCCCGGAACCCACTAAATAACTAGGAGCATCAACCTAGTTAGTCTAGTGTTTTAAAAATAATTCGGAACTTGATGTAGTAACCTTTATAAACCCGGGTAAAGTTGAGGGACTAAAATGGTTAAAGTGAGAAATAGGTTTTTATTAATTAAAAATCTAAAACACCAAAACACACACCTTTGTGTGTGTTCTGGTCGTACAAAACACAGGGCCAAGAAGAGCTCTCAAGCTCAAACCCTAACATCCATGAAATCAGCAAATTGAAGGGGTAAATCCAACCCAAATCGAAATCCAAGCTCGTATTCATGAACACCTAGTTGAAAGGATCACAATGTATGTAAAATTGTGACATTTTGATCCATCTCAAATTCTAGGTTATTTGTAAGAAACTGAAATTGAGCTTGATTATGTCATGCATGAGTGAATCTTGAAGTAATATGATGTCTAGGAGTAAACCCTAGTCAATAACATGTTAGATTGTTGGAAAAACTATGAGATTCATGATGATCCATTGATAAGATAAGTGGGTTTTATGTTAATATGATGAACACTAGGAAATAGATTGTTGATCTAGTGTAAATTGACAATTTTGAAGTGAATTCAGAAATTATAGAAGTTAACCACTTTGTAAGATGGTTGATTTATGTGAAATTTGGGCTAAGAGATAAGCTAGAGACATGATAAATAAACATGTAAAATTCTGCCCTTAAGGTGTTCGTTGAAATGCCTCAAAGAAGGCTCGAAACTAGAATTTTGTAGTTAAAACACGTAGTTGTGATGTTTCGACTATTATGCAAAATGTGATTAAAAAAGAGTTCTAAATGTGATAAACGTGGTTAGAACTTTGGTGAAAACGGTGGTCTAAAAGATAACGCCTACCGGGTAATTAAAGAATGCCCAAACTAGTTGATGAACTCGAATATGCAATTAGCATACTAATGGGCATTTGACTTTTAAAAAAAAAAGGTCAAACTAACCTATAATACAATAAGTAGTAATTTTGATATGAAATGCATAAGGTGGAATAATCGTATTACATTATGATTAAACTAACCACCTTGAAAACGATGATGATAGTTTGACGCGTAACAAGCTAGGTGAAAGCTTGATGAGGAAGCGGATCAAACAAATCAAGAAGGAAAAGGAAAGCGTAATTCGGATGAAAGGTAAGTGAAACTTACACACTTTTGTAGAATACTTGTTTACTTTACAAGTAATAAATGCGATAATGATAATAATGAAAATATGGTTTCCGACACGATTGGTATGAGTCGGAACATATAAAGGTGATAAAAACCATGGTTTATGGTAAACAGGATAAATCGGTAAATTGGTCATGTAATGACTAAGAGATTATGAGTTTTGAAAAGATTACCGCGTAGTGTAATCTAATATTGAGATAAAGGGGTAAAAATGGAAATCGGTCAAGTATTGACTAATGTAAACCGAAGCCTAACGGGAACCTTTGGCGTAAGCCGAAACGGGTTGAAATTGCAAGAAAAGAAATTAAGAGAAAATGGGATTCGGTAATGAAATCCGGGACGAGATGTAAGTATGAATTAGAAATCAAAAACCATGTTTTGATTTAATAGGCAACGTTGGGCATATAGACCGAACGGGTCAAATGGTGGTGATAACACCATTTGACAATATCGATTAATTTGGTTGTCAAGTCTTATGTTAACAGGAGCGATTAGCAAATCGGATAATCGCGCCGCCATAGATTGTGTGATAAAATAAGCGAGATATAAATCGGGTCTATTTGTTGACCCGAGCCAGGTACGTATATTTTGTTGTAGTTAAAAGTGATAATTTGGTCGAATTATTTGTGAGAGTCCTTCATTGTAAAAAGAAGGACCAAAATCGACCAAAACGCCCTTGTAGGATAAAACGAACAAACAACCCTTAGAGGTTGTTTGGAAACGAGTCTTATGATTAAGCAAAAGCTTAGAATAAGTGTAGATGTTGATAGATGCAATCCGCTAGCCATATAGCTCTATTTGAGTCTTACCGTAAAATAACAATCCGAAGGGTAAAACTCGGAACATATAGACACACACATTGAAATCCAACACACAAAGAGTTGTAGTTGAATATTACTTGATAAGAAATGTAGGAATAAGTTGCTAGAAAGGAATGAAAGCCATTTCAAGCTTTAAAGTGCTTAAATACCCTTAACGGGTCAAAATAAGCATACGAGTGAAAACGGGTTTAAAATGTGTAATAAACCTATGATTAGAACCTAATATGGTAGGTAATATTAATTTGAAGAAGTGTATGTGATATAGAAATCAAACAATACGTTTGTTTGATAGAATGCACAAACGGGTCAAAATTTGGAAATAGGGCGATTAGCCGAAGACTTAAAAGTCTGAAATTTTGTTAAACCGGATGTTAGATTTTAACTCCATATGATGGAGAATCAAATTACAAACACGTAGGAAGAAACGGGAGGTTAAACGGATTAACGGTTCAAAAGTTACGCGCGTTTTAGTGCGTACGAACGACAAATCAACACAGCAGAAAAGTGAAGATTCTGCTAGGCGTCGCCGACGCGGGAAGGTGGCGTCGCCGACGCCGCCTGGAAAATCAGTTTTCCTGTTGACGCCAGTTTCCTCTGGTTGACGCGAGAAGTGGAGTCGTTGACGCCACCCAACTCGGAAAAATGCTATTTTTGTCATTTTTAACCCCTGTACTTGTTTGAACTTCATATTTGACTATCAAAACTAACTTTTACGTTGGTTTTGATTATAGGTGATTGCCAAGTGTGCCCGGATGAAGATCAAGCTCGAAGAGGAACCGAACACGCTCTAAACACAAGCTTCCGCACATGATTATATCGCCACTTTTAAATGACGAAGTTGTTCACATTAAACTATTCGGATAACTCTTGTAAATGTTTTAGATTACTCGTATTTTCTAAGGATAATTAATAGAAATCACATGGTTGTTATCGATATTTATACGATAACCTTCGAATTAATAACTAGGGTGTTACAACTGATTATGGGGGTGTTTGGGATTCCTTTTGATCCAAAAGTCCTTTTCAAAAGTAATAAGTAAGAATTTCTTACTTATCAACTTCTCCTTTTTTAAGGCATAAAAAGACTTTTCAAGGGGTGTTTGGAATTCCTTTTAATCAAAAAAGTTCTTTTTCACAGGGTGTTTGGTATTCCTTCTAACTTTTTAGAAGTTAATAAGTCAAAAAAACCCTCCAAAAGTCCTTTTTAAAAGGAACCCCAAACATGCACTATGACTAACACGGAAGGGTATTTTGGTCACACAACTTCAACCAGAAGGTTTCTCTCATCTGCGTTCACACACCTCCTCCGCCACCGCCCCCGCCCCTATCCCCTCCGCCCTGCCCACCGCCACCACCACCTCTCACCGTCACCCTCCACCTCTTCTGTTGGATTGAATATACATGCTATGTGTATATTCTATGATCCAGTGAACAAAAATCTTCTGTAGAATCACGGTGAAGAAACGAGTTCCTGATTGGCTTAATAGCCTGATGTACTCTTCTCCCACAGTTACCATATCTCCACCGCAGAAATCACGATCTCAACCACATTAGGTTTCAGATCTGTTTCAAAAAACAAACATTTTTTCATCAAATCAATTTCAATTTTACAAACCCTAGACCTCACCGTAGCCATGTATTGTACGGTTTCCGATTACATATTTCAACAGTATGAAGAAGGTGCACATCTCAATTCGCCGAAGATGCAACAGGATTGGTACGATCAAGGTTTTTTTATAAATATTTTACATGTTAAACCTAATTGTAATTTGAACTACTAGTGAATGCAAAACTAAACTCCAAATCCACCAAATCTATTGTTTAGTAACATGTTTCTATAACAATAATAATTTGCTATTGTATGATGTATTATTAGTGAGATGCGAGGAGGCTATTTTTTTTAATAGTTGTGTAAATTGCAGATCTTTTGAATGTTATAGTTGTTGATTTAGATTATCTGATCGTATCAGCTTTTTTTATATTAGGTTTTAAGTTCTTTGTGGATCTTATTATTGTTAGTGAGTAACTACTGGTTGTTAACTCTTTCAGAAATCTGTAACTACTGGTTGTTAACTCTTTCAGAAATCAGATTTTGTTCAATCAGGTGAAAAGGGTATGGAATTCGGTAAGAGGCGCCGAGTAGCAGTTACATTGTACTTTCAGTTAGTTTAGGCTTTCTTATTATGTTCGTTTATACAGGTTTCGACCCTAGAAGAAAGAAGTCAACTTAAAATAAAGTCGTGACCTTAAGCTATTGCGTGCGAAGTTGTAAGTGAACAATATAAATCACCTTACTTAGTCTTAGCTTAGTCTAGTCACCATATACAGTGTCGCATGTATTTAGGCTTGAGAGGATGGCAAGGCACTACCTGAGTTGAAAAAGTATCCATTATATCATATAAACTGATATAATGATGTTTTAAAGACAGAACCAGGTAAATTTGAACTTTGATTTGCACTTTTAGTTTAAACCATGTATTAAAGACAGAACCAGGCACTACAGAGGGGTATTTTGGGAACCCCAAAGTATTCCCCAATCTCATCTCTCTCGAGTTATCTCCGGATCTAAGTATCGCTTCCGTAACCACCACCAAACCTTTTGCCGATCTAAGTGTCGCCGCCTGCCTGGATCCAATTCAAGCTCCTCTCTTTCGCTGTCTGAACAAACAAAGTCTTTGACCGCTCCTCACTAGAAGATTTGAGCTATTTATCTGTGCATTAAGACGATTCAACTACAAGAGGTTTTGACTGACGGAGTTCTCAGTCAAGATGTTGTATCCGGTGATGGCGGCAACAGTTTTCAACCCTAAGTCTATACCTCCCTCTTATGGCAACATGTTTCACTTGTTAAAGTTGTATGTTTAATTTCATTTTTCACGCTTGCACTTTGATCCTAAAGAACTAAAGTGCTGATTAGGTGATTAGCATAATTATTTCTCTTGAAGGTAGATGGTTCCTGTTTAACCTTGAAGGTAGATGGTTCCCGTTTAACTAGTTAATGTTATAATCAAATACTGAAGCATGTGTTCTAATCTGCTGAATACATGTGCTGAGGCACTGTACTCTAGAGGTGTTAATTTCGACCCATTTTCATGCTAATGGGTTAACTTGGTTTTTCATTGAAACTTGTTTTAACATGTTACCCAACCCGCCGATCTTGCTACCTTTTGAAAAAAAAAATCAATTTTCTCGTGAAGTTTTTGCAGGCTCATGATTATTTTGGAGTTGTTTTTGTTTGCTTTGTCTAGAGTTTAAGGAATTGCACCTTGTAAGGACCAATCCCTGATATTAGCAGGATACCGAAATCTTGCGTATATGTAAGGATGCAAAATTCTCGGGCATCTATAGTAAATTATTGTTTTGTTTTATCTTTTATGCATCTGTATCATTGTTATCTTTTTATGAAAATTGTCATTTCAGAGACTATAATAACAATCTTATTGGATCCATACCAGACATGAATCAAAAGCATAAGTGCATGCCTACTCGCTAGTTATGGAGATTATGGAACAACCCGAATCAAAAGATCTTCAAAGTGGTGGGGCGAACGACACACCAAGTGGTTGAAGAAATTAAAGAAGAAACGTACTGGTGGGCTTCCAAAAGATCGAAGATGGGGATGTATTGCTTCAGCAATAGTGTAGGTTCGAAGATGTTGACTGCAGAAGATAGTTTTTCATTGTGTTTTCTCTTTTTTGTTGTATGTTTTCATTGTGTTGTGGTCTGTTTAGGTGATGCTTTATATTGTTCTTGTTTGGTTGAGCTCTTAGTGACTTGCTAAGGCTTGGCTTGGTGGTGTGTTTAATAATGGGTTCTTTGGGCTGATAAAAAAGATTTTTATTAAAAGTGTATAAGTATACATTTCATGTGATGTGTTTATAATACATACATAAGTGAAGATTATAAATAAGCTTACTATTTCCTTTCATAATAAGAAGGAAATGGAGCCTACACTACCTCAAAATATTAAAATAAATAACATTGACTTGTTAAATGAGAGTTTGCATTGATCGACAAGATTTCATTCGACTTTATGTGACCAAATTATACAAATAACTTCGGATTAGAGTTCAAAACTTTTCTTTAACATGTTAAATTAATTTATTTTAATATTTTGAGCTCGCATAAATTACACACAAAACTTTATTTTAATATTTTGGACTCTACGCCGGAATTCAATATATAATTTTGTTAAATAAAGTTGAATCGCACCGAGTTGATCAATTTAAACTCTCATTTACCATGTTAAAGTTTATCGTACAAAACTTATCTTAAAATGTTTGTTCAAATAAATTCAAATCGAGTTTAGTTGATCAATGTTAACGCTCATTTAGCATGTTAGATTTATTTATTTTAATATTCTTAGCCAGCATAAACCCACAAAACTTTATTTTAGTATTTTAAACTCTAATCCAAAATTTAATTTATAATTTGGTCAAATAAAGTAAAATTAAACCTTGTAGATCAAGGGAAATTCTCATTTAACATGTTAAAGTTTATTGTACAAAACTTATTTAACATGTTTGGTCAAATAAAGTCGAATAAAGTTTAGTTGATCAATGCAAACTTTTCTTTAACATGTTAAATTAATTTATTTTAATATTTTTTGCCTGCATAAACTCCATACAAAACTTTATTTTAGTATTTTAAACTCTTATCCAGAATTTAATATATAATTTGGTCAAATAAATTTAAATCGAACCTAGTAGAACAAGTCAACCTTTCATCATGTTAAAGTTTATTGTACAAAACTTATTTTAATATATTTGGTCAAATAAAGTCAAATCAAGTTTAGTTGATCAATGCAAACGTTTTTTTAACATGTTAAATTAATTTATTTTAGTATTTTGAGCCCGCATAGACTGCACACAAAACTTTATTTAAGTATTTTGAACTCTAGGCTGAAATTCAATATATAATTTTGTTAAATAAAGTTGAATCGCACCTAGTTGATCAACGCAAACTCTCATTTAACATGTTAAAGTTTATCGTACAAAAATTATTTTAACATGTTTGGTCAAAGAAATTCTAATCGAGTTTAATTTATCAATGTAAACGCTCATTTAACATGGTAAATTTATTTATTTTAATATTTTAAGTCCGCATAAACTCCACACAAAACTTTATTTTAGTATTTTATACTCTAGTCCAAAATTTAATATATAATTTGGTCAAATATCGTTAAATCGAACCTAGTAGATCAAGCCAAACTCTCATTTAACATGATAAAGTTTATTGTACAAAACTTATTTTAACATGTTTGGTTAAATAAAGTCGAATCAATTTTAGTTGATCAATGCAAAAAAAAAATTAACATGTCAAATTAATTTATTTTAATATTTTGAGCCCGCATAAAATACACACAAAACTTTATTTTAATATTTTGAATTCTACGCCGAAATTCAATATATAATTTGGTTAAATAAAGTTGAATCGCACCTAGTTGATCAATTTAAACTCTCATTTAACATGTTAAAGTTTATCGTACAAAACTTATCTTAAAATGTTTGTTCAAATAAATTCGAATCGAATTTAGTTGATCAATGTTAACGCTCATTTAGCATGTTAGATTAATTTATTTTAATATTATTAGCCAGCATAAACCCACAAAACTTTATTTTAGTATTTTAAACTTTAATCCAAAATTTAATTTATAATTTGGTCAAATAAAGTTAAATTAAACCTTGTAGATCATGGCAAATTCTCATTTAACGTGTTAAACTTTATTATACAAAACTTATTTTAACAAGTTTGGTCAAATAAAGTCAAATCAAGTTTAGTTGATCAATGTGAACTTTTCTTTAACATGTTAAATTAATTTATTTTAATATTTTGAGCCCGCATAAACTACACACAAAACTTTATTTTAATATTTTGGACTCTACGCCGGAATTCAATATATAATTTGGTTAAATAAAGTTGAATCGCACCTAGTTGATCAATTTAAACTCTCATTTAACATGTTAAAGTTTATCGTACAAAACTTATCTTAAATTTTTTGTTCAAATAAATTCGAATCGAGTTTAGTTGATCAATATTAACGCTCATTTAGCATGTTAGATTTACTTATTTTAATATTCTTAGCCTGCATAAACCCACAAAACTTTATTTTAGTATTTTAAACTCTAATCCAAAATTTAATTTATAATTTGGTCAAATAAAGTTAAATTAAACCTTGTAGATCAAGGCAAATTCTCATTTAACGTGTTAAAGTTTATTGTACAAAACTTATTTTAACAAGTTTGGTCAAATAAAGTCGAATCAAGTTTAGCTGATCAATGCAAACTTTTCTTTAACATGTTAAATTAATTTATTTTAATATGTTTATCCCGCATAAACTTCATACAAAACTTTATTTTAGTATTTTAAACTCTTATCCAGAATTTAATATATAATTTGGTCAAATAAATTTAAATTGAACCTAGTAGAACAAGTCGACCTTTCATCATGTTAAAGTTTATTGTACAAAACTTATTTTAATATATTTGGTCAAATAAAGTCAAATCAAGGTTAGTTGATCAATGCAAACGATTTTTTAACATGTTAAATTAATTTATTTTTGTATTTTGAGCCCGCATAGACTACACACAAAACTTTATTTAAGTATTTTGAACTCTAGGCTGAAATTCAATAAATAATTTGGTTAAATAAAGTTGAATCGCACCTAGTTGATCAACGCAAACTCTCATTTAACATGTTAAAGGTTATCATACAAAAATTATTTTAACATGTTTGGTAAAATAAATTCCAATCGAGTTTAGTTGATCAATGTAAACGCTCATTTAACATGTTAAATTTATTTATTTTAATATTTTAAGCCCGCATAAACTCTTCACAAAACTTTATTTTACTATTTCATACTCTAATCCAAAGTTTAATATATAATTTGGTCAAATAAAGTTAAATTGAAACTAGTAGATTAAGGCAAACTCACATTTAACATGATAAAGTTTATTGTACAAAACTTATTTTAACATGTTTCGTCAAATAATTTCGAATCAATTTTAGTGTAGGATCGTGTTTTGACCCAAACGAGTCGTTCAGAGGAGTTTTCGTCAATTACAGGTGCGGAAAACAAGTAATCAACGTATAAACAGCTTTCAAATCACCTTAAACACCTTTCTGTATTGATTTATAACAGTTTACATCCAAATCTCACACAGGCAGCACCTCGGTATGGAATCTTCGAAAATTACAAATGAGATCCGCTCATATGGTATTTATAGTGCAGGTAGGTTCGCATATATGGACATGTACGAATAAGCGGACCTAAACAGGTAGGTTCGCACATACGGACATGTACGTATAAGCGGACCTAACCAGATAGGTTCCCATATACGGACATGACACAAAAACGGACCTCCTATGTCCATATAAGCGGACCTGACAGTTTAGACCTATATGCTATCCTATTTTCTCGTAAAACGTACCCTGATCTAACAATCTAAAACTAAGACTCGATACAAGACGAAGTCGACAGATGTAATGCACCAACAGACTCCCCCTCAGATGTTGACGAGTCGCAGTGTCGAGTCTTTGACAATATCATGTCTTCACATCTTCAGTCTTGATCTGTCTTTGGGCTTCTCTCTCTCAATCTTTTCTTGCATGTCTTCAGACTCCCCCTTGCGATATGCTGGCATTTCTTCAGATCATCAGCATCATCAGCTTTAGGATCGTTGTCTGACTTTCACAATTTTGACTTTTCAGGATCATCACTTCTCAAACTTTAAACCTGCATAAACTCTACCTCACAATAAATTTTACAATTTACACATTTCAAATATATAAACTTGCACTAACTCAGACTTTTCTCCAATAACCCAAACAAAATGATCTTTCACTTCAATCTGATGAACCATTTTAAGATTTTGAAAAATAATCAGTTTTAATGACAAACTCCCCCTCAAATTATACTCATCATGTTTAGCAATCAGAATTTTGAAAATCAGCTTTTCAATATCAGTCGTCGAAAATCTTTTTGACTTTTTCAAAATTTAAGCTAAAACACACTAAAATCTTTTTAGATTTTTTATATAATGAAATGCAGTATAGAAATATTTACACACAATATTTTTGTGAGTTTGTGTAAGAGGATCATATCAGTTTTTGAGACAAATCACCAACACCGTTAAGCTTTAAACATTTTAAGTTCTAAACGATTCACTTAGATTGTCAGTATACTGATCCACTTAAATTTTCACACAAAGTTCAACTGCTTCGAGATATGATATTAATGTCTTAAGAACTTAAACTCAATCGCGTATCCCACCTCAGAATATACTCCCGTATCCAGATCCCAATATTCAGTCTTACAGGTAATTATGACACAAATGATATCTGTATATAAATTAGGTAATGCGAGGGTCGAGGGATCTCAGGTCGATACTTCCGTATACGCAGAGAGATATCAGCTTCGCCTTAACGGTATGTCCCCTTTAGAGGATCTTTTAGCTACAACAGCAGCGACTATCAATTTTATTGTTTCATCAGCATGCTGAGGGTTAATGCTATGTTTCAAGCATTGCAGAAAGTATTATCCAAGGACTAGGTCAGAACCACCGTTCAGCAGAAGTCCCGGAATAATACCCCAGACATCATTAAGTATAAAAACCTAGTATATCAGATTATGAGACCTTTCAAACGAGATTTCGGGGGTTACCCATATATCTGAGAGATGTTTCCCCACGATATAAGCAAGTTTGAAATTTAGGTTTATATCTCGTCACAATTTACTAAATGTGCAAAAACCTACTGACACATCATCAGTGAGACCGTTTATCACTTTTTATCTTACCAATTCTTTAGCATGCCGTGATCGTCCACTGATGTACTATCATTTCCTCTTTTATACAACAAAACTCATTTTCATTTTATAATGTTTTTGTCTTTTTCAAATTTTCAAATGTTTTTGGATTTTCTAAAAAAGTTTACTCCCCCTAAAATGCAAACACATTTTAGGAAATTTGAAAATAAATTGTACAAACAACGTGACAACCAATATCGAATTGCTTCAATTCGCCATCCACTTGGCATAAACAATCAGAACTTCCCCTTACAACAAACTATTTTCTCATTTAGATTTCAAAACACTTAAGTTTGTTTTAATCAAAATGATTTTTCCGGAAAATAAGTTTGGTTTTACCACTTGTAGGGGCATGGTTCATCATATTGTCATTCAATCACTTGTAGTAGATCAAGTACAACTTAATGTCCCTGATTTACCACTTGCAAATATGCAATCTCTGTACCTCTTGTAAAAATATTCACAGCATACAAACCTATGTAGGAATAAACCTCTACACAAACCATTTTACCAATCAAAATGCCGATTCTTGCTTCACACTTACCAACCTAGAAGCTCTGGCAAGTCACACTCATCCTGTACAATTTAAACACATTTAAAAATCTTTCACAAAATCTATCTTAACAAGAATGATGCCGATTCCTGATCCACGATTACAAACTTGGGATCTCCGGAAAGTCAGGAATTTATGGTGAAAAAGCTATCACCCAAGCCTGACCAGCCTTGGGTGATTTTGGCGGCAAACATCTGTCCCACCAACATTTTGATTTGTAAAACTCTTTTGCACTTTTAACCTTCCCATCAACCATCTTCCCGAAAATATGTTTGACTTTCCCATTGAAAGCCTTCTCAACATCAAATTCTCCCTTATCAGCGAAGAATTGATTTGAGATCTCTACCTTTCCCACTTTCTTCATCAAATTTTCTTTTGACAATGACGGAAAGTTTTCCTCGTTCATCTCAGGAATGGAATTATCAACCTTTTTATCAACCAAAGACTCCTCTGATTTTATGGAATCAGATTCATTGTCAGAATTACCCTCATATTTAACCACCCACTTTTGTTTACTCAAATCACCTCTTCTTTTGTAAAATCTTTTTGAACTTTCTCTTTCCTCGGAAGTAGAATTTTCAAAATTTTTAACACTTTTCACAGATTGTTCTTTCTCATCAACACAAGTTTTTCTCAAAACAGAATTAGAAGAAACTTCCTGTTTTTGGTAGTTGGTCTTGGGGCAATTCCAAGCTATATGTCCAACTTCTTGGCATTTGAAACAGGTTCTTCTGTCAACTCTTTCAGCAAATCTGTTAGTGCATTACGTCTATTGACTTCGTCTTGTTTCATGTTATGTTATAGAATAGGTTAGAATTTTCAGTGCACGAAGTTCGAGAGTCAAAGATTAGAAGTTAAGGAGCTGATTTCGCTCATATGTACATGACATATAAGCGAAATCATAACATCTGATTTCGCTTATATGGCAGGTACATAAAAGTGAAATTATCACTAGTATATAAGGGGCACTTGTTAGTTCATTCGATACGCGACCTCTGAAAGTGTAACGAAGTGCTGCCGGTTTTCTGTCAGGTTGTAATCATTGTTAAACGCTATATAAGAGACAGATTAAAGATTAACAAGCTGTGTTCGTGTCTAGTTCTCTGATTCCGCCTTTGAACTGGACTTAAACTCTTCTGATCGACTCAATCGGGTCAAACAACGATCCAACAAGTGGTATCAGAGCTAGTGAAGAAGAGTTTAGCTTGATTTCGATTATATTCTGACTTCTACATCTTCTTTCATCTGTTCAGAAAATTTTACTGGTCGAAAGTTACTCAAAATTTCACAGCTTATAGAAAATTGGTAATAGACAAATCCTGGAAAGTTTCAGATTAAAATTCGAACTAAAGATGGACTAAATTGGCTTCGGAGTTGATTCCGCTTTTACGGACAATTGGTGATTCCGCTTTTATGTCATAGTTAATTCCGCTCCAAAGGTCATATTTTCATATGATTTCGCTCCAAGGGACATACTCAGTCTAATTTCGCTTATTTGATCAAAGTGATTCCGCTCTAGTGTCAATGTATTAAGGGGTTTCGCTTTTAAAGACACCTGATTTCGCTCCAGTGGACAAAAGTTGATTTCGCTCCAGTGGACAAAACTTGATTTCGCTTCAACGGACATTATAAGCCTGATTTCGCTCGAGTGTCATTTTTGAGTCAAAAGTGGACTTTTTCGTGTCGAGATTATTTCACGTCGATCGAGTGTCAGTCTGTTACAATTTATTTGTTATTAATTGTACTGATTGTGTTTGTTTGATATTTCTGTCAGGTTTGCATCATGGCTGAGGAATTTTTCAATACATTTTACAACGCGTTCGCAACCGAATCGTCTGAGGCTACAAATATTACACCAAAAACCATTCCTAAAGTGCTAAATGAGAACATCAAGCATGATAACTTTTATGGAACTCATTCAAAGCCACCAGCTCTTGATAGCATTGAGGATTATACCTGGTGGAAAGAACGCTTTATTAACTGGGCAAAGGCGTATGCTCATGAAAGTTGGTTTTGCTTGGAGTATGGGTATGAAAAACCAAAAGACGAGAAAGGCGAAGATCTAGTATTCAAGAAGTTTTCCAGAGAAGATAAAGCTGAATACGGAGCTGAACAGAGAATGATAGCATTGATCCAGTCAGCAATCAGAAATGATATTTTTGCTTTACTAACTCATGATGGGTCATCTAAGTCTGTCTGGGAAGCTTTACGTGTTAAAGCTGAAGGGGGTAAACAGATTAAAAAGAACAAAATCACTTTATTAAAGAAAGAATTTGATCTTTTTGATAACATAAAAGGAGAGTCGGTAAGGCAAATGATTGAGAGATTCTGTCATCTTAAAATTGAGTTGGAGAGATTAAAGATAAATAAAACAAGAGAGGAATTGATAGACAAAGTGATTGAAGCGTTACCACGAGCTGATCAGTGGCAAACGTTTGTTTTTATTTTGAAAAATGATGCTTTGTATGATACACTTACTCTTGATGCTTTGTTTGAAAAGATTGAAAGTCTTGATCTGGAGCTACAAAAGCAAAACAAGATGACTGATTCTTCACATCAACAGAACGTTGGCTTGTACTACAAAAGCAATGTGCTTTCTGATAAAGGCGTTGGTTCACCAAAAACAGCATTTAGTGGTGAAAAGATGAAAGAACCATCAACAACGTCAACAAGTCATCATTCTGGATATCATTCATCTTCAAAGACAAATTCTGATGATTCTGAAGAAATTCTGTGCAACATTGCTCTTAAACTGAAGAATTCTCCTGCAATGAGCATCAATGCAGCGAAGCAGCAAATGAGTTTTCTTGCATCTGTTCTGGAGTCATATGAAGGTCTTGTAGCTGGTAAAATTGGAAACTCCGAATTGACCAAAGAAGATTACGACCAGATTGATCCGGAAGAGATGGAGCTCATTGACATTCGTTGGTGTTTAGCTCGTTGTATTCGCAGAGCTCAGAGGTATATGGAGATTACCGGGAAACAATCTCTTGGAGGTGCATCAACAAAGCTTGGATTCGACAAATCCAAAGTGACCTGTTTCAAATACAAGCAAAAAGGTCATTTCAAGAGAGAATGCACTAATTCTGCAGTTGGTGGAAATGAACATCCGTTCGATGATGATTACTACCGAAAGGCAATCTACCATCGAAGCAGAGAAGAGCCAAAGTTGATTGAAGATAAACCAAAAGAAAAGTCAAGAGCATATGCAGTAATCTATCCTGATGAAGGATTTGACTGGAGCACAGTTTGTCCAGAAGAAGATCGTTTAGAGAATGTTCGTAAAACAACTCATGGGAGAGCTATGACAGAAGATAGAAAGTTTGTTTTTGTTGCTAAAATTCAAGATGAAAACAAAGACAAAGACACTACTGAAATCCATGAAGAAAAAGTTGAGATCAAAGAGAAAACTCGAGAAGAGATCTTGAGTGAGAAGACTTACAGAGAAAGAAATGTGGTCTACAACAGAATGGATGATATGCAGGAGGAGTATGAGATGGTTGTCGGTAGCAAAAGATGGGATAAAAAGAGAGAATGTTATTATAACAGAGAAGGAGAACCGGTTGTTCCTAAGAAAGACATAATCTTCGATTATATTCTTCTCAAAGTCCCGTTGAGAGCTGAATACTATAGAAATGTATTGAAAGATGACACATACGTTAAGAGGTATGAAAAAGAGATCAGATATGCCATGTTATCGTGTCTGAGAAAAAGGGATGAGAAGAGGATGAAGAAGAATGTTGAAGAAATGGTGAACAATCTGAAGAAAGATGCTGAAGAGGTTAAAGCAGAAACTGTTGAAGTTGAAGCTGTGAAGGAAATCAAAAGTGAAGAAGTTGTTGTGAATGAAGAGGTTGAGAAAGCTGTTACTGAAGAACAGCAGATTGAAGAAGAGGTGAAGAAAGAAGAAAAAGAAGAAAAGAATGAGAATGAGGAAGCTGATAATGTTGGTGATGAAATCGGTGTTGAGGAAAAGCAGAATGTTGCTGAGCAGACAGAGGTTGCTGAAAACACCGAAGTGCCAATCACTGAGGTAAATTCTGAAAACTTGAAACTGATTGATCAGTGCAAGAAATGCATGGAACCGTGTAGAGCTTGTACTGAAAAAGATGAGCAATTCAGGACAAGAGATCTTGAATTCACAAAAATAGAAAACATTTTCAAAGAAAAATGCAAAGAGATGTTAGAAAAAGAAAAGGTTTTTAAAGAAAATGATGAAAAACTTTCAGAAAAATGTAAAAAATTAGAGAAAGAAAATAAAGTTTTGAAAGAAAATATTTTGAAAATGACAAATGAATGTGAACAAAAAGGAATTGCTTGTCAAGAAATGAAAAAGGAATATGATTCAATGAAATTATCATATCACATTACGAAAGAGTCATATGATAAAATAAAAGATGAAATGAAATATGCTCAATCAAGAATGAATTATATGTCTGAAACAACTAAAGAGCTTAAACGAATGTATGCTATAAAACAAGATGTTGTTAATTCCTATATTGAGGATGTTGCTAAGTTGAAGCGACAGATTGCTGATTTAGAACAGGATAACAACAAGTTAAAGAGTTACCACGTGTCGTCATATGTGCTTGAACGAATTTTCAATATAAAACCGGGTGATGGTGAGTCTGAGCAGAACAAGAAAGGCATTGGCTCAGAGTTTCATCAAGTTCCACCACCGGAAAAATTTGCATTTTATGATGAGGAAAAGGTCGAAAAAGCTTTCAACATGGTAGATCAATTGCAAGACAACATTGACATAACCTATTCCAAATCTAATGATTCTCATGATTCAGATGTGGTAGGTAAAGTCGTTGAAAGTGTGTTGAAAGAAGAGTCAGTTGTTACAGGTAAATCTGAATCACAGGATGAAGATGAAGGAAATCTTCATGATGGTTATCTGAAAAACACAAAATCCGAGGAAAATTTGAATGATGATTCAAAAGGATTGGTTTATACCATGATTGGATCGGACAAATTGTTCTTAGATGTTGTATTCCCGATTCAGAATGTGATTTCAGAAAAGGTTGATAAAGTTTTCAAAATGGTTGAGATTGAGAAGTCTGAGATTTCAAAGTTTGTTGGTAAGAGTCATAGAGGTTCGTATACCAAACCTGGTTTCAAAAAGAAGAACATGAAGGCTGGGTTGGGTTATAAGAAGAAACAACATTGGAACAAAAATGAGACGCCGAATTTTCAAGCAAAAATGAGTTTTATTCAAGGAGGCAGTTTAGAAAAAGAAAAAGAACTCAAAATGAGACAGTCTAATGATGATTTTTTTGCTAAAAAGAAAAAGCAACAAACACAGGTCAAAGATGTGTCCATGAGAACATGTTTCAAATGTGATCAAAAAGGACATCTTGCACGCAAGTGTCCTAATCTAAAATCTGTGGATGTTGACAAAAAGAAGTTTGATGCTGAGAAACAAAAATCTGAGAATGTGAGACAAAGGTCAACCAAATTTGATTCGAAACAAACTTGGAGGTTCAATACAAATAAGTTTGCTTCAAATCAAAATTGGAAATCAAACCAGAACAGGTTCGATTCAAGACAGACCTGGAATTCTCACACACCCAGATTCAGAACAACACAGAGTTGGAAAACCACAGTTGATATGACAAAACCTCAAGAGTTTTGGAAACCAAGAGTTGTTGTTCAAAATCAAAATGTTCAAAAAGTTTCACATTTTTACAAACGGGGAACACCAAAAGGTCAAACATGGAGTGTTAAGAAACATGTTGATTTGGTAAAAGATGAGAAAGTTGAAGTTAAAATTGAGAAAATTTTTGTGAAAAATGACAAAGAATTTCCAGCATTGAATGAAAATTATTGTGTTGAAATGCCTAAGGTTCAACAGACCTGGGCTAAATTGTTCAAGTAATTCAGTTAGTTCAATGTGCAGGTGCTCAACAATTCTGAAGATTGTGAGATTGGAGGTTGGAGCAGCCTGTCACAACAAGGAGAGGAGGCTGCTGGATCCTGTGTTAGTTGAAACAGGAAGTTTATATTTTTTTTTTTGTACATAAATAAACAATATTTCAAAAAAACCCTAAAAATTGAAAATTTTGAAAAACCAAAAATATGTTTGTTTTTAATTTTTGTCAAATATTCAAAAATACAAAAATATGTGTTGATTGAATACGCCGAAACCCTCACGGCTGAACAAACATGATTACTTTCATCAGATTGAAAAACGGTTTTCAAACTGTTAAGATCAATGGGTTGTAAATCATGGGGGTATGTTATATTTTCTTCAAAACAGAGCATGAGATGTAGAAAATGGATGGCGAGACAAAGCTATCAGTGTTGGTTGTCAAATTTTCTTTAAATGGTTTTACATTTTAGGGGGAGTAATATTGTCAGAAAATACAAAAATATTTGAAAATTTGAAAATTTGAAAAAGTCAAAAACATGATAAAATTCAAAAATTTGAGTTTTTGCGTAAAAAGAGGAAATGATAGTACATCAGTAGACAGTTACAGTATGCTAAAGAAATGGAAAGTTTAAATGTGTTAAACGATCTCACCGTGGATGTGTCGGTAGGTTTTTATACATTTAGTAAACTTTTTCGGGATATAAACCTAAATTCAAACTTGCTTATTTCGTGGGGAACACTACTTGGATATATAGGTAACCCCTGAAATCTCGTTTGAAAGGTCTCATAATCTGATATACTAGGTCTTTATACTCAATGATGTCTGGGGTATTATTCCGGGACTTCTGCTGAACGGTAGTTCTGACCTAGTCTTTGGATAATACTTGCTGCAATGCTTGAAATATAGCATTACACCCTCAGCATGCCGATGAAACAATAAAATTGATAGTCGCTGCTGTTGTAAGCAAAAAGATCCTCTAAAGGGGACATACCGAAAAGTCGAAGCTGATATCTCTCTGCGTATACGGAAGTATCGACCTGAGATCCCTCGGCCCTCGCATACCTAATTTATATACAGATATCATTGTAGTATACTCACCTGTAAGACTGATTATTGGGATTCTGGATACGGGAGTATATTCAAGAGGTGGGACACATGAATGGGTTTAAGTTCTTAAAATACCTAATTCGTATCCTGAATCAGTTGAAATTTGTATGAAAATTTAAGTGGATCAGTATATCGACAATCTAAGTGAATTGTTAAATGCGTAATGTGTTTCTAAGCTCAACGGTACTTGTGACTTGTCATAAACTGATATGATCCTCTGACGCATACTCAAACAAAAATATTGTCTGTAAATATGTTTGTACATATTTCTTTATTGCTTTATATTTTCAGAAAATACAAAAAGATTTTGATTTCTGCTTTATTTTCGACAACTGATATCTGAGTGTTGAGTTTCAAAATCTAAGTAAGCTGATTGTGTTTCTGAAAATAAAACAAGTTCATTAAATTGAAACTTGAATTAAAGTCAAAAATTTCAAAAACAGTTTGTGATATCTCCAAGGTCATTAACTGTGAGGGAGTTGGATTCTTTAACATGGATGATTAACTGTGAGGGAGTTGGATTCTTTAACATTGCTAAATCTATGAAGTTTGTTGATAGGGGAAGTGGATTAGAGAAAGTAGATTGATAATATGAAAACATTGTATTTATAAATGTTTGAGAAATTGCAGATAGTCCAGACTACGATCCCGAGAGCAGAGTCTAAGGGGGAGTCTAAAGACAAGCTTGAAGTAAAGAGAAGCTTGTAGATGGAAAGCTAGGTGTCGATCCCAAAGCACGGAAGCTTGATGAAAGGGGGAGCCTGAAGCTGATAGAAGAAGAGAAAGATTGATGGATGCTTACAATGTTACATCTTGAAAGAAAAGACAGAATGATCAAGACTGAAGATGTGTTATAACATAGAATAGTCACTAAAGACTTCGTCAATATCCGAGGGGGAGTCTGTTAGTGCATTACGTCTATTGACTTCGTCTTGTTTCATGTTATGTTATAGAATAGGTTAGAATTTTCAGTGCACGAAGTTCGAGAGTCAAAGATTAGAAGTTAAGGAGCTGATTTCGCTCATATGTACATGACATATAAGCGAAATCATAACATCTGATTTCGCTTATATGGCAGGTACATAAAAGCGAAATTATCACTAGTATATAAGGGGCACTTGTTAGTTCATTCGATACGCGACCTCTGAAAGTGTAACGAAGTGCTGCCGGTTTTCTGTCAGGTTGTAATCATTGTTAAACGCTATATAAGAGACAGATTAAAGATTAACAAGCTGTGTTCGTGTCTAGTTCTCTGATTCCGCCTTTGAACTGGACTTAAACTCTTCTGATCGACTCAATCGGGTCAAACAACGATCCAACAAAATCTTTTCACATTCTTCTTTACTTCAGCAAGAAACTCTTGATTCGACTGCTTCCAGAACGGTTTCTTCTGTTCATCCTCTGAACTTCCTCCTGAAACAAATTTTGTTTTTGGTTTATAAGTTTTCTGATTTTTATAATTTTCTGAATAATTGAAACCCAGACCTTGTTTTTTGAAATTACGATTGTGGTTTGGTTTCTTTTGATAACGTGAACCATAACTGTAACCCTTTTTCTTGTTCAATCTCTGTTGAACTCTTGAAGTGTATTTTTTAGGTTTTTCATGAAGATTTAAATCATTTATTTCAGAAATATTAATTTCTGTTAATTTGAAAACCTGTTTGATCATTTCAGTTTTGACACTTCTTATTAGAAATTCCTCATCAGAATATAATTTGTCTGAATCAAACAAAGTATATGCCACTTTGATTAATCCGTCATTCAAATTAGATTTTGATAACAGGAATTCTCTATTGTAAACCCTGTTAACTGGTGAACTCAGACTCTTTTCTAACGAACTCGGACTCTTTGCTGACGAACTCGAACTCTCAGATTTAGACTCCGACTTTAACTCTTCATCCGTATCTAACACCTGATCGACAACTTTCTTTACTAACTCAGACTCATGATCAGTGTCAGACGCTGTGAATGTAACATCAATATTGTCTGGTAATTCATCAATGATTTCAGACTTTAACTTGATGTTGACAACCTTTTTTAGACGTTCTTCGTTTGGATTTCTTGGAGAATAAGTTTCATGGATCGGGGGCGGACATCTGTTATACTTGATACTTGGTTTCTTACCAGTATCAGTATCTTCAGTCGTTTTCTCCATGAATGCTTCCAGACCTGCAACAGTAGGATAAACACGATCAATCAAGTAATCACAAGTAGTGTAACTCAACAATAATCGTTTAATCCTTTCACTTTCGATCTTCTCAAGCTCCAACTCCTTCTTCAGATTAGTACAGTCTTCGATGTAATTATTTATGACACTCTGCTTTGTCATTAATGTTGCACTCATTTTCTCCATTGCCTTTTCGATTTCTGTATTTGTCTTTTTCAGACGATCAACTGTGTTGTTCAGCACATCATAAGACTCCTTGACATACTTCACATCACACAGTAAATCTTCTTTTATCTTCTCTAACTCAACAATCTTCATATCTTTCTCCTCACAAGCTTTGCAAGATTCTGAACATTTTGAACACGGTTTTTCAACTTCAACCAATTTTTCAACTTCTACAACCTTTTCTACTTCAACTTCTGCTTTCTCCATTTCTACTTTTGCCTCTAACTCATGTTCTTCAATTTTCTTAATAAACTGTTCCAGATTCATATTCTCAGATTTCCTCATGTGTTTCACTATCATCAAATAAGTTCCCCATTTCTGCTGTGGTAACGCATCAGCAAGTTTATCAAAATCCATTCATCATTATCTTTCTTAATTTTCAATCTTTCCATTTCCACGACTAAATGACAATATCTATCAATGGTCATTTTTGTTGTTTCATGGTCAAAAGCTACAAAGTTGTCAAAAGACTTCTTCAGTAACTCCTTTTCCATGTTTCGATTTCCCAAAATTCACAAACTCGGACTTTCAAATGAACTGGAATCAAATCTCAAGCGAACTGGTAATTACAAACGAACTAACTTGATGCGAACTGGTTCACCTCGTGAAAACACCGGATAACCTTTCTGACAAACAAACAAAGGATCAGTTTAAATGAACTGAGAAAATGTGAACGTGTGTAACTGTTGAGTCTATATAGAACTCGTGTCGAAAATTCGTGCGGACACTTTCAATGTTGTTGAAGTAAAGATCACTGAATGAATGAACTTGATTGGATGAACCAAGTAATATGGGCTTTGAATGAACACAACTTTATACTTCAATTGTTAATTGGGCTTCTCGAAATACAATTGAGCCGATGACTTACTTGACACACATCAATGTTCCAATCATGTGGGCTTTTAATGACCAACAAACAGTTTTTTTTTTCACCTTAATGCTGAATGTGGCTGAGTAGGCAGTGGGATGACAACAACTATATCAATACAACTTGACTATACCAAAAGCACATGGGCTGACAACTTTGTTTCATCACATAGATCGGATAAAAATTTTTCCGACACAACTCACATGCACAACTGAATGGTGGCTGACAACTGTTTGCAATAACCCATATGATCCTTGTTGATCTTAATATCTATATTGTTTTTAATAGAACCCGACAATTCCAATATGATACTGAATTCTATTTGGCCGTCCAAAATTCAAACTTTATCCAAAACTTGGGTCGATAACTATCAAATAAACTTTGCCAACTTTCACACGCAATGATTTAATAGGACCTCTCCTTCACTTTGATAAGAGCTGCCACTATGGAATCAACACTTTCTATTATCACATGCAATTTCTTGAACCAAGCAATCACGTTACCAACTGACACAAACAGGAGATTTCTTTTCCTGTTCCCAACTACTGACAACTTCACATGATTATCATGTTCGATGACTAAATGTCACAAGAACGAGACCCTATTTGACACAAAAGCGGAACCTTAAAAACGAACCAGATTAAAAGCGGATCTATTGAAATTTGTTACTAAAAGCGGATCTATCAAATTAAGTGACACTGAAGCGGATCTGAATGTTCTTATAAGCGGACTTGATGATTTGTCAAATAAGCGAAACAGATTGTTCTTTGAAGCGGACCAGATTGTTCTTTGAAGCGGAACTACATGCAATTTGGAGCGGACCTGATGCACTTTGGAGCGGACCTATCACATGTTCGAAAAAGCGGACCATATTCGGAGACTAATTTGACCCATTTTTTCTTTGAATTTCAGTGTCAAATTTTCAAGGGTTTAACTATGATCAATTACCTACAACCTGTGAAATTTTGAGCGGATTCCGACCGTTAAATCTCATTCTGATGAAGAAAGAAGGTGTAGAAGTAAGAAATGATGATGAATTCCAGCTATTCTCTGTAGAAAACCTCCTCCCAAGCTCTGATACCAATTGTAGGATCGTGTTTTGACTCAAACGAGCCGTTCAGAGGAGTTTTCGTCAATTACAGGTGCGGAAAACAAGTAATCAACGTATAAACAGCTTTCAAATCACCTTAAACACCTTTCTGTATTGATTTATAACAGTTTACATCCAAATCTCACACCGACAGCACCTCCGTATGGAATCTTCGAAAATTACAAATGAGATCCGCTCATATGGTATTTATAGTGCAGGTAGGTTCGCATATATGGACATGTACGAATAAGCGGACCTAAACAGGTAGGTTCGCACATACGGACATGTACGTATAAGCGGACCTAACCAGATAGGTTCCCATATACGGACATGAAACAAAAACGGACCTCCTATGTCCATATAAGCGGACCTGACAGTTTATGTCACACCCCCAAAATCCACCTGCGGAATACCACCGCTTGGAGGCGTGACTGACCAGGATCCAGCCACCAATCATATTGAACATGCAAGTTAAAAGATATAAAAGTTTAACCAATACAATTGGTGTCCAAACAAAACATAGTTAAGTTGCAAGCGGAAGCATAACGTTTAAAATCAAAACATAAGTTTAATTGTTTCAAGGTTTAACATGGCACGCAGCTGTCCATGTCCCACAACGACTCTCTTCCATGCAAGCTCCAGCTAAGTACCTATTGTCCTGCAAAGCATGTAGTAACGAGTCAACAACAAGTTGAGTGAGTTCACGGTTGGGTGTTCGTTTTAAGTTGTTTCGAAAACAGTTTCCTTTAGCTGGCATCCTGCCGTGGGGGTTACCCCATAGTTGAAAAACGTGACTTGTTTATTCCCGGTTATCCTGACAATCCAGCCGTGGGGGCTACCCCGTGTATCCACTAGACTCGTTACCATATCGACTGCTGACTGTAGTCATGTTTATGTGCCCTGAAACTGTCAATGTCTATCATCATTGACGTGCCCCAGATCCATTAGTTCGCGCCCGTCCTCTGCGGCACGGTGTGAGGTTTGTCAGACCTAAATAGCGCTATCTAACTAATGACCCGCTCGCCATTGGCCCGACGATTAAGTTGATATAAAATGGAGGGACTTCGTGATAGAGTTTTGGTCTAGTACGAGTTATCTGTCTGTGAGGACGAGGAATTACGTTCCTGAACCAGTGCTGTCCTACCCAAGGAGGACGAGGAACCCTTGTTCCTAAACCCTAATTCCCGACCCCTGGGAATCCCATGCTTTGTAGAGAGTGTGAACTCACCTTGGTTTGCTCGGCAGATACACAGAAAAGTCAATCAAGTTGTAAGTGATCAATTACGTCCTAACATAGATACCATTCAAGTCAGGTTCAAACCAAGTGGTGCACGTATTTTCTACACGTATTCATACACAAGTAACGATCATGGCATACACGTTTATCATGGCAGTTCAACAACAGTGCACAACATACTCAATTAACAGTAGCACATGCGGCCCATCTGTTCGGCCCAATCACTTAGGCCCGTAACAGTGTGAAAGTCCAAATAGCGTGCACATGTGTATGGTTTCGAGTCGAGACTGTGCGGTCTCGAGTTGTAGCTTACAAGTTCTCGAGTCGCAATCTGAGGAGGTCTCGGGCCATGCATGTATTGGTCTTGAGTCGCAACTGGACTCGCAAGCATGGTCTCGAGTCATGAGGTTTATGTGCTGATCAAGTGTGGTCTCGAGTCGAGACTATAGGTTCTCGACTCGCAACTTGTGTCGAAACCGGGGATCTCGAGTTGTCATGTGGTGGTCTCGAGTCGAGACCAAGGGTCTCGACAGACACATCTGCTGATCGCTGGTACATGTACTAAACCAATAGAATTTCATTTTCATGAGATAATGTACTAACCAATGATATTTCACAAACATGTTCCCTTGTCTACTACTAACCAAAAACGGATCAAACAACAAGTTTTCAAATATTCAAGCCACATTCATATCATATTCATCATGTTCTTCAAATATTCAAGTCATGTTCATATTGATCATCAAACTTGTTCATCATCTTTTAGGGTTTTTAGCATTAATCATAGTCATAACATGAACAACCATCAAAACTCTTGAACATACTCATCTAATGGTTTCAAATCATCACATAACACCTCAACTCGACTCTACACTAATCCGATTAACATGATACTACACATATGCAAGCCGGTTTCATGAACACCCACATTTAATGGTTTGAATCACATTTAGACACAAGATATCATGAGCTCATTGTGCAATATATCCGAAATCAAAACATGTTAGCCGAATAACATCATTATATATAACATCATCATACAAAATAAATACCTAGCATACATCACTAACCTATGTCATTACACATCAACACCTTTAATCATGTATAAACATGTATTTGCAAAGAAATCACTAACCGGTTCAAGTGTGGGTTCGAAGGTGTGAAGTAGTAATGGATGAAGCTTCTAAATGTGTGTGTGTGAGCCGATCCGAGAGCTCCTAATGTTACTGGTTTGATCCGAGAAGGAGGAGAAGAGATGTGATGTTTGATTTCTAGGTTTTAGTGAGAGAGAGTAGGGGAGTGTGTGTGTTGTCCAAGAAAAATGGCAAGGATGGCTAGGAGTATAATATATACTAGTTCTTGAGTTGTTTACCCTAGTGGGTTTTCGAGTGGGGTGGAGAGGAGCATGGCCCAACCCGGCCCAACTGTTACCGTTCACTCGAGACCGCATGGTCTCGAGTCGTGTCCTTGTGTCTCGGTTCACATAATCACACTCATACATACAAGCATACATATTAACATAACATATAATCACATAGCATGTTCACATATATCATTACACCAATACGTCAACTAGTCACATAATGTTTCAAGTAGGTTACACTAAGATACACGAAAGGTTCTAAATTTCGAGTTGTCACATCATCCCCAAGTTGAAAGAAATTTTGTCCTGAAATTTGGTAAGCACTCACTGAGGAAGCTAGTTAAGTTGTATAGTTTTCCCGGTTTTCCTGGGGTGTCACATCCACCCCCCGTTGATCTGGAATTTCGTCCCGAAATTCCGTAGCTTCAGCCTCAGTCGTGGTCGTACTGTTTGCGAACAGTTGGGGATACTTTTGTTTCATCCGATCTTCGCGTTCCCAGGTGAACTCTGGGCCGCGACGTGAGTTCCAACGAACTCGAACGAGAGGTATTCTAGTGCTCTTGAGGACCTTAACATCCCGGTCCGTGATTTCGACTGGTTCCTCGACGAATCGTAACTGCTCGTCGATAGTGAGTTCCTTCAGAGGAACTATGTGGGTCTCATCTGACAGACACTTCTTCAGATTCGACACGTGGAAAACGTTGTGAACTGCACCGAGTTCGGCTGGTAAGTTCAGTCTGTAGGCCACCCTGCCTATTTTTTCGATGATTTCAAAAGGTCCAACGTATCGTGGGTTAAGTTTGCCTCGTTTACCAAAACGAACCACACCCTTATAGGGCAAAACTTTGAGTAGTACCCGCTCCCCAACCTGGAGCTCTGGTGGTTTCCTGCCCTTATCGGCGTAAACTTTCTGACGGTCCCGAGCTGCCGCCATGCGTTTTCGTATTTGAGCAATTTGTTCGGTCGTGTCCACCACATGTTCTGGACCAGTGATCTGACTATCCCCCACCTCTGCCCAACAAAGAGGTGACCGGCATTTACGTTCGTATAATGCCTCAAATGGAGCAGCTTTAATGCTGGTGTGGTAGCTGTTATTGTACGCGAATTCCACAAGTGGCAGATGCTTTTCCCAGCTATTGCCAAAGTCGATTACACATGCACGAAGCATGTCTTCTAAGGTTTGAATAGTGCGCTCGGACTGCCCGTCCGTCTGAGGGTGATATGCTGTGCTCATGTCTAATCGTGAGCCAAAGGATTTGTGCATTGCTTGCCACAGTTCTAAAGTAAATCGTGCATCACGATCTGAGATAATAGAGGTGGGCACCCCGTGCCTCGAAACAACTTCCTTGAGGTATATGTCTGCTAGAGTGGAGAACTTATCCGTTTCCTTGATAGCCAAGAAGTGAGCAGACTTTGTGAGTCGATCCACGATCACCCAAATAGTATCATTTCCGCGCTGAGATCTAGGTAGGCCAGTAACAAAATCCATGGAAATTTGCTCCCATTTCGATTGTGGTATCTCTGGTTGTTGGAGTAGGCCTGAGGGTTTCTGGTATTCGGACTTGACTCTCGCACAAGTCAAGCACTTGCTAACGTAAGTTGCTATGTGGGCCTTCATGCTAGGCCACCAATATGTAGTTTTGATGTCGTGGTACATTTTATCCGAACCAGGATGTACCGAGTAGCGAGACTTGTGTGCTTCATCCATCACAAGCTCTCGTAGGTTGCCGTAGAGTGGGACCCAAACGCGTCCTGTTACGTAGTAAGCACCATCTTCCTTCTGTTCTAAGCGTTGCCTTGATCCGCGTAGGGCTTCAGCCCTGACGTTTTCTGGTTTCAGTGCTTCTATCTGAGCAGCTCGTATTTAGGAAGGGAGACTAGAATGGATCGTGAGTTGTAACGCTCGCACGCGCTTAGGCGCAGTGTCCTTTCGACTGAGGGCGTCAGCCACAACATTGGCCTTGCCCGGGTGATACCTGATTGAGCACTCGTAGTCATTCAGTAGCTCGACCCATCGTCGTTGTCGCATATTCAGTTCCTTCTGCTTGAAGATATGCTCAAGGCTCCTGTGGTCGGTGTAGATGGCGCACTTGGTGCCGTACAGGTAATGCCACCATAACTTAAGTGCAAAAACAACAGCTCCCAGCTCTAAGTCGTGTGTAGTGTAGTTCTTCTCATGAACCTTGAGTTGGCGTGAGGCGTAGGCTATAACTTTATCTCGTTGCATCATTACACAACCAAGACCCTGAATTGATGCGTCGCAGTAGACCACGAAGTCGTCTGTGCCCTCTGGCAATGAAAGGATAGGTGCGCTGCAAAGTCTATCCTTTAGATGCTGAAATGCTAACTCCTGTGCGTTTCCCCATCGATAAACAACGCCTTTCTGCGTTAGTGTGGTAAGAGGCTGTGCGATCTTAGAAAAATCCTTAATGAACCTCCTGTAGTAACCTGCCAATCCCAAGAATTGGCGAATTTCCTTTGGTGTACGAGGTGCAGGCCAGTTCTTAATCGAGTCCACCTTGGATGGATCAACGTGAATCCCATCCTTGTTTACCACGTGGCCTAGGAAATTGACTTCTCGAAGCCAGAAGTCGCATTTCGAGAACTTTGCATAAAGATGTTCTGTTCGAAGGAGTTCCAGAATGAGGCGTAGGTGTTGCTCGTGCTCTTCCTGACTCTTAGAATAGATCAGGATGTCGTCAATGAAGACTATAACGAACTTATCCAGGTAAGGCTTGCATACTCGGTTCATCAAGTCCATGAAAACCGCAGGTGCGTTTGTCAGCCCAAAAGGCATGACCAAAAACTCATAGTGCCCATAGCGAGTTCTGAAGGCTGTCTTGGAGACGTCCTCTTCTCGGACTCTCAGCTGGTGATAACCCGATCTCAAATCGATCTTCGAATAGTAGCTCGACCCTTGCAGCTGGTCGAACAAGTCGTCAATTCGCGGTAGAGGATAACGATTCTTCACCGTCACCTTGTTAAGTTCCCGGTAGTCGATGCACATTCTGAAGGTACCGTCCTTCTTCTTCACAAATAGTACTGGAGCTCCCCAGGGCGATGAGCTAGGACGAATAAAACCCTTATCCAAGAGTTCTTGTAGTTGCGTAGAGAGTTCTTCCAACTCTGATGGAGCTAAACGATAAGGTGCACGAGCTATAGGCGCAGCTCCAGGAGCTAGTTCAATCTGAAACTCGACTTGGCGATGAGGCGGAAGACCAGGTAATTCCTCAGGAAATACCTCAGGATAGTCGCGTACAACTGGAAAATCTTCTATCTTCTTCTCTTTTTCCGAGGTGTCAGTAATGAGAGCCAAAATGGCAGTGTGGCCCTTTCGCAAGCACTTCTGGGCCTTAAGGAGAGAGATGACGTTCTCAACGGCACTCCTCTTGTCGCCACGAATCATGAGAGGTTCACCACTAGGGCCAGGAATACGAACAATCTTCTCGTTGCAAAGGATCTCTGCTCGGTGTTGGGATAACCAATCCATCCCAATGACAATGTCGAAACTACCCAAGACGATAGGAATAAGGTCGATAGAGAAGGTCTGGTTAGCGAGAACAAGTTTACAACCCTCGACTACGTGTGTGGCCTCTAAACTCTTACCGTTTGCTAGCTCTACAGTGTGCTTGTTGTTCAAAGGTGTGGGGATACGCTTAAGCATCCGACTAACTTCTAGTGACATGTAGCAAGTATCGGCACCCGAATCAAATAAAACTATAACGTAAAAGTCGTCGAGAAGGAACTTACCCGCCACAACATTGGGGTCATTCCTTGCTTCACCTTGGCCAATCACGAACGCCCGCCCCCTGGCACCATTGTTGTTGTTGTTCCCATTGTTACCATTCCCCTGATTGTTGTTGTTGTTGTTGTTGTTGTTGTTCTGGTTCCTGTTCAGTTGGGGAAAATCTCTCTTGAAGTGGCCTTCAGCTCCACACTGAAAGCAACCTTTGTTATCACCCTGCTGCTGCTGCTGGCGTGGGTTCTGTTGAGCTTGCTGACGATTCTGATTGGCGGGGTATAAGCTCCTGCAATCCTTTGCAGCGTGACCTGGCTTATTGCACCGATGACAGTTGCCCCTGGTGCATGGCCCGCTGTGGTGCAGGCTGCAGCGATTGCATTTGGGGTGATTCCCTTTGTATCCACCCTGACTTTGACTACCAGACGATTGCTGACTAGGGCTCTTGTAGTCTTCAGTCTTCCTCTGCTGAGACTGAGACTGAACAGAAGTTGAACCCTTTCTTGAAGCTCCATCCCATTTCCGTTTGTTGTCACTGGAGACACCCGAAGTAGCTGCCGCACCTATGCGCTTTGGCAACTTGTTCTACTCCACCGCTTGGTCAGTAAGACGGTGAGCCAACTGAACAACCTGCTGGATAGTAGTGAGGTTTGCTGACGTCACATGACTTTGGATCTCTGGCACCAAGCCCTTGAGAAAGAGTTCAATTCGCTTAAATGGAGGGTCCACCATAGTAGGACACAGTAGGGCAAGCTCATTCGATCTCTTAGTGTACGCCTCAATTTCTGAACCCGTCATCTTGAGGTTAAAGAACTCGACTTCTAGCTTATGAATGTCATCACGACTACAGTATTACTCCTTGATCATCTCTTTAAAAGTTTCCCATGGGGTGGCGTTGGCAGAAACCAACCCCAACATTTGGACCTGAGCGTTCCACCATGTGAGGGCTAAACCCTCGAGAGTACCGGTAGCATACTTCACCCTGCGCGCCTCAGGGCATTCACACATTTCGAACACAGATTCTAGTTTCTCAAACCAGTGGAGGAGACCTACTGCTCCTTCAGTGCCGCTAAAAGTAGTTGGCCGGCAGTCCATGAAAGTCTTAAAAGTGCACACGGGTGGCTGAGCATGCTGACCTCCTGCGTGTGCAGCTGCAAGTGCCGCAGCAACTCGTTCGTTAATCAGAGCCGTCAACTGGGCTTGTGTCAGGTTAACGCGTCCAGACATGATCTTCATATCAAGAAGAACGTGAGTGAGAGGGGTTCGCGAAAATGCGATGACAGAAGAGAGTAAGTACACACGTATTCAAGCAACAGTAGTTATACTAACCAGGCATACCATGAGCAATGTACTATGTAACTAACAAGTAGGCAATATATACACAGATCGTATCACCTAGAGTGTCGAGCCTTGCATGTGGAGTGAAGCGTCGTTGTGGATCGGAGAGCACTGTACAGGTTATAGTCTGATTTTAATAAAACTTTCCCTTATTAAAACCAAGTTCACTATAACCAATGGCTCTGATACCAATCTGTCACACCCCCAAAATCCACCTGCGGAATACCACCGCTTGGAGGCGTGACTGACCAGGATCCAGCCACCAATCATATTGAACATGCAAGTTAAAAGATATAAAAGTTTAACCAATACAATTGGTGTCCAAATAAAACATAGTTAAGTTGCAAGCGGAAGCATAACGTTTAAAATCAAAACATAAGTTTAATTGTTTCAAGGTTTAACATGGCACGCAGCTGTCCATGTCCCACAACGACTCTCTTCCATGCAAGCTCCAGCTAAGTACCTATTGTCCTGCAAAGCATGTAGTAACGAGTCAACAACAAGTTGAGTGAGTTCACGGTTGGGTGTTCGTTTTAAGTTGTTTCGAAAACAGTTTCCTTTAGCTGGCATCCTGCCGTGGGGGTTACCCCATAGTTGAAAAACGTGACTTGTTTATTCTCGATTATCCTGGCAATCCAGCCGTGGGGGCTACCCCGTGTATCCACTAGACTCGTTACCATATCGACTGCTGACTGTAGTCATGTTTATGTGCCCTGAAACTGTCAATGTCTATCATCATTGACGTGCCCCAGATCCATTAGTTCACGCCCGTCCTCTGCGGCACGGTGTGAGGTTTGTCAGACCTCAATAGCGCTATCTAACTAATGACCCGCTCGCCATTGGCCCGGCGATTAAGTCGATATAAAATGGAGGGACTTCGTGATAGATTTTTGGTCTAGTACGAGTTATCTGTCCGTGAGGACGAGGAATTACGTTCCTGAACTAGTGCTGTCCTACCCAAGGAGGACGAGGAACCCTTGTTCCTTAACCCCAATTCCCGACCCCTGGGAATCCCATGCTTTGTAGAGGGTGTGAACTCACCTTGGTTTGCTCGGCAGATACACAGAAAAGTCAATCAAGTTGTAAGTGATCAATTACGTCCTAACATAGATACCATTCAAGTCAGGTTCAAACCAAGTAGTGCACATATTTTCTACACGTACTCATACACAAGTAACGATCATGGCATACACGTTTATCATGGCAGTTCAACAACAGTGCACAACATACTCAATTAACAGTAGCACATGCGGCCCATCTGTTCGGCCCAATCACTTAGGCCCGTAACAGTGTGAAAGTCCAAATAGCGTGCACATGTGTATGGTTTCGAGTCGAGACTGTGCGGTCTCTAGTCGAGACTGTGCGGTCTCGAGTTGTAGCTTACAAGTTCTCGAGTCGCAATCTGAGGAGGTCTCGGGCCATGCATGTATTGGTCTCGAGTCGCAACTGGACTCGCAAGCATGGTCTCGAGTCATGAGGTTTGTGTGCTGATCAAGTGTGGTCTCGAGTCGAGACTATAGGTTCTCGACTCGCAACTTGTGTCGAAACCGGGGATCTCGAGTTGTCATGTGGTGGTCTCGAGTCGAGACCAAGGGTCTCGACAGACACATCTGCTGATCCCTGGTACATGTACTAAACCAATAGAATTTCATGTTCATGAGATAATGTACTAACCAATGATATTTCACAAACATGTTCCCTTGTCTACTACTAACCAAAAACGGATCAAACAACAAGTATTCAAATATTCAAGCCACATTCATATCATATTCATCATGTTCTTCAAATATTCAAGTCATGTTCATATTGATCATCAAACTTGTTCATCATCTTTTAGGGTTTTTAGCATTAATCATAGTCATAACATGAACAACCATCAAAACTCTTGAACATACTCATCTAATGGTTTCAAATCATCACATAACACCTCAACTCGACTCTACACTAATCCGATTAACATGATACTACACATATGCAAGCCGGTTTCATGAACACCCACATTTAATGGTTTGAATCACATTTAGACACAAGATATCATGAGCTCATTGTGCAATATATCCGAAATCAAAACATGTTAGCCGAATAACATCATTATATATAACATCATCATACAAAATAAATACCTAGCATGCATCACTAACCTATGTCATTACACATCAACACCTTTAATCGTGTATAAACATGTATTTGCAAAGAAATCACTAACCGGTTCAAGTGTGGGTTCGAAGGTGTGAAGTAGTAATGGATGAAGCTTCTAAATGTGTGTGTGTGAGCCGATCCGAGAGCTCCTAATGTTGCTGGTTTGATCCGAGAAGGAGGAGAAGAGATGTGATGTTTGATTTCTAGGTTTTAGTGAGAGAGAGTAGGGGAGTGTGTGTGTTGTCCAAGAAAAATGGCAAGGATGGCTAGGAGTATAATATATACTAGTTCTTGAGTTGTTTACCCTAGTGGGTTTTCGAGTGGGGTGGAGAGGAGCATGGCCCAACCCGGCCCAACTGTTACCGTTCACTCGAGACCGCATGGTCTCGAGTCGTGTCCTTGTGTCTCGGGTCACATAATCACACTCATACATACAATCATACATATTAACATAACATATAATCACATAGGATGTTCACATATATCATTACACCAATACGTCAACTAGTCACATAATGTTTCAAGTAGGTTACACTAAGATACACGAAAGGTTCTAAATTTCGAGTTGCCACATCATCCCCAAGTTGAAAGAAATTTTGTCCCGAAATTTGGTAAGCGCTCACTGAGGAAGCTAGTTAAGTTGTATGGTTTTCGCGGTTTTCCTGGGGTGTCACAGTTTAGACCTATATGCTATCCTATTTTCTCGTAAAACGTGCCCTGATCTAACAATCTAAAACTAAGACTCGATACAAGACGAAGTCCACAGATGTAGTGCACCAACATTTAGTTGATCAATGCAAACTTTTCTTTAACATGTTAAATTAAGTTATTTTAATATTTTGAGCCCGCATAAACTACACACAAAGCTTTATTTTAATATTTTGGACTCTACGCCGGAATTCAATATATAATTTGGTTAAATAAAGTTGAATCGCACCTAGTTGATCAATTTAAACTCTCATTTAACATTTTAAAGTTTATCGTACAAAACTTATCTTAAAATGTTTGTTCAAATAAATTCGAATCGAGTTTAGTTGATCAATATTAACGCTCATTTAGCATGTTAGATGTATTTATTTTAATATTCTTAGCCAGCATAAACCCACAAAACTTTATTTGTGTATTTTAAACTCTAATCCAAATTTTAATTTATAATTTGGTCAAATAAAGTTAAACTAAACCTTGTAGATCAAGGCAAATTCTCACTTAACGTGTTAAAGTTTATTGTACAAAACTTATTTTAACATGTTTGGTCAAATAAAGTCGAATCAAGTTTAGCTGATGAATGCAAACTTTTCTTTAACATGTTAAATTAATTTATTTTAATATTTTTAGCCCGCATAAACTCCATACAAAAGTTTATTTTAGTATTTTAAACTCTTATCCAGAATTTAATATATAATATGGTCAAATAAATTTAAATCGAACCTAGTAGAACAAGTCAACCTTTCATCATGTTTATTGTACAAAACTTATTTTAATATATTTGGTCAAATAAAGTCAAATCAAGTTTAGTTGATCAACGCAAATGTTTTTTTAACATGTTAAATTAATTTATTTTTGTATTTTGAGCCCGCATAGACTACACACAAAACTTTATCTAAGTATTTTGAACTCTAGGCTAAAATTCAATATATAATTTGGTTAAATAAAGTTGAATCGCACCTAGTTGATCAATGCAAACTCTCATTTAACATGTTAAAGGTTATCATACAAAAATTATTTTAACATGTTTGGTAAAATAAATTCCAATCGAGTTTAGTTGGTCAATGTAAACGCTCATTTAACATGTTAAATTTATTTATTTTAATATTTTAAGTCCGCATAAACTCCACACAAAACTTTATTTTAGTATTTCATACTCTAATCCAAAGTTTAATATATAATTTGGTCAAATAAAGTTAAATCGAACCTAGTAGATTAAGGCAAACTCTTATTTAACATGATAAAGTTTATTGTACAAAACTTATTTTAACATGTTTTGTCAAATAATGTCGAATCAAGTTTAATTGATCAATGCAAACTTTTCTTTAACATGCTAAATTAATTTATTTTAATATTTTGAGCCCGCATAATCAAGTTTAATTGATCAATGCAAACTTTTCTTTAACATGCTAAATTAATTTATTTTAATATTTTGAGCCCGCATAACTACACACAAAGCTTTATTTTAATATTTTGGACTCTACGCCGGAATTCAATACATAATTTGGTTAAATAAATTGAATCGCACCTAGTTGATCAATTTAAACTCTCATTTAACATGTTAAAGTTTATCGTACAAAACTTATCTTAAAATGTTTTTTCAAATAAATTCGAATCGAGTTTAGTTGATCAATGTTAACGCTCATTTAGCATGTTAGATTTATTTATTTTAATATTCTTAGCCAGCATAAACCCACAAAACTTTATTTGTGTATTTTAAACTCTAATCCAAATTTTAATTTATAATTTGGTCAAATAAAGTTAAACTAACCCTTGTAGATCAAGGCAAATTCTCACTTAACGTGTTAAAGTTTATTGTACAAAACTTATTTTAACATGTTTGGTCAAATAAAGTCGAATCAAGTTTAGCTGATCAATGCAAACTTTTCTTTAACATGTTAAATTAATTTATTTTAATATTTTTAGCCCGCATAAACTCCATATAAAACTTTATTTTAGTATTTTACACTCTTATCCGGAATTTAATATATAATTTGGTCAAATAAATTTAAATCGAACCTAGTAGAACAAGTCAACCTTTCATCATGTTAAAGTTTATTGTACAAAACTTATTTTAATATATTTGGTCAAGTATGTTGGTGCACGAATGTCTAAAGCCTGCGTCTTAGTCTTAGTTGATCAATGTATAGGGTCTAGATGTGTTTATTATGTATTATATAGGGGTTGAATATGTAAATTTGGGATTTTAATGTTGAGGTTTCGTTTATATGGACATGTGCCATAAAAGCGAAACTACTAACTTGAGGTTTCGCTCCAAGGGACATGTTCATATGAGCGAAACCCTCACCCCTATAAATACCTAGGTTGTTTTCTCATTTGGCACGTTCATGTCCAGTGTGTAGCAGAACTGCTGCCCGTGTATTTTGTGAAGATTGAATGAGAAAATTGTTTTTAAGTGAATTCTATCTGTTTCTACTCATTTCTGCTTTGATTCATGCCGATTTTGTATTTCTGCTGCATTTTCGGTAGTTGCTAGCTCGAATTGACTCACACGACTGTCAAATACGGTCTTACAATTGGTATCAGAGCCAGTTGTGAGCTAGTTGACCTGAATCAAAGCCTTTTTCAAGCACATTTTGAGTTTCTGGACTTTCCGACGGACAAAATGGACTGAAATTTGAGTATATAGTGTAAAAATGACTAATAACAAACCCTTGAGACTTTCAGAACTAAAATCAGCTTAAAAGTGATCCAAAATGACTTGTGAATAGGTTCCGCTTTTGTGTCATCTTCAGAGGTTTCGCTCTTAGTGTCATTTTCAGGAGTTTCGTTCCTGAGGTTTCGCTTATTGTGACATTTTTGGGTTTCGCTCATAGGTCATAATCTGGTTTCGCTCATATAGACATTAAGTGGTTTCTGTCACACCCCTTTTCTGCGGCAGAAGCACGAGGTGTGATCATGAAAGGTTCTCATTGCATACGAAGAGTAAACATACTACATGCTCAAAAATATCTTCAAATATTACATTACTGAAAACATATGTCAAGTGTTTACAACACGAGATAACATATTGTCTTAAAAGTCACAACTTTATTTAAAGATAAACAAGGCGACATCCACGAGCATGAGTAAGACCACGCGCACATCCATCCTAGTTACCTGAAATACATGTGAGTTTTGGAAAAACGTCAACATAAAGTTGGTGTGAATTCATGCAATTTTTGTATTTCACGTTTGTATACTTTGTATGAAAACATAATTTGTATTTTGTATAAATCAAGTCTTTTGTGTACACCACGTACTCATGTATAAATCAAATATTTCTGTATGTATCAAGTGTTAATGGGTTGCAAAGCCATTAACATGTGACACGACATAGGAAGTCACCAAACCATAGGCATTTTTCTGTAGTCGATTCACGACTGAGACACAAAAACACTGCTTGGTAAAAGAGTGGCCAAGAGTGGGGCTGCCCTAAACCCATTAGATCTAACCTTTTGTTCTGCGGTCTAAGTATGTACACGATTAATGGTGCTTATGGTACCCTATTCATGACACGATTTCTCGTATCATTCTTGTATCCATCATACCATTTGTAAACATTGTAATATTTGTAACATGTATTTCACCCCCGAAGGTATAAAACTGAAAACAGTTAAAAGAAAAGGGGGAGCATGAACTCACAACTTTGCGTTCCTGTGCGTCGTAAACTTCACCGGATTTGCCTACTTAACGTCGTAACCTATACGCGTTTTCTTAATGTTAGTCACTAAACTTGTATCGCACAAGTACAGTCACTCTCTTTTGTATTTGTATTGTTGTGTTAAAAATATTTCATATTTTTAACTACGTATCTTACTTATATTATTTCCTCTAAAATAAATATAAGTCTTTTGTGTTTTGCACTTCGCACCCGAATTATGTTTCTTGTATTTTGTATGTGTATTTTTTTATGTTTACACTCCTCACGAGTATTTAGTGTATTTTTAAGTCTTAATACACTAGCACGTATAACACATACTATATATACTTAACACAAAAGTTGGTGATAACATAATATATATTTTTCTCTCAAAATATACATACTTATATCTATTTTATTCTTGAAGAAATCCTCATTTCTTATCATAAAAAATTAGGGAAACCTTGGTACTACTTTTAAACACATTTTTAGGGAATAAGTTTCTCAAAAACTTATATTTTTCTAAGTGTCAAAATTTATAAAAATTTTGACAGAGTTTCCCCTAAAAATGGAGGTTTCCCATGTTTTCAAAACATGTGTTTATTTTCTTTTAAATCGTCAACAATTTCCTCATTCAACAATAAACAATATGCAACTAGTTAAAATAGATATAATCGCAGAAATACATGAACTTGTGGTTTTTCCAAAATAGGTAGTATCCTTCCATTATTTTTAGTGGATCTTTGTATAGATCAACTTTGTTTCTTGAAAGTCTCGCTTTTAAAGAAGTTACATCTTTACAACTTCCGATCATCATTTACAAAAATAGTTATTTTGTCGAAACTTTGTGTTACACAAGTGTTTACACACTCGTGTGTAAGCTAAAATCATTCTTTTTCATGTGAGATCCGGCTTTAGAAAATATGATTTCTTGGACACTTGGTCCTTTGAAAGTACCGCTTGTAGATACGTAGATCTACTAGTTTTAAACCCTATTTCACAAACAAAATCTCTTTTACACAAGTTCATGATATGTGTGTGGTAGAGTTTCGCCCTTTAACCCTTGTTACTTCCAAAACAACCTTATGTCATGATCCAAGATCGTGACCAACCCGGGTTAAATGACGATCTGAGCTACCACAACATAGATCGTGTCCAAATAATCACACAAATCAAATACTACAAGTTTTACACAACATATGAGCTTTTAACCATCACTTATAGTATTTTTAGAAGACTTTTAAGCTTAAACTTGGATGTTCATGACTTTTAACCGTTACATAACATTTTAACCATCTTAAAATAGTTCGAGAGAGTGATTTAAGCAACATACCACTAGCTCGAGGCTAGGGAAGAATCTAAGCGCAAAATGAGTGGATAAAAGCAATGTGGTGAGGTCCTTCGTCTTCCGATTGCACCAAGCCTTCTTATCCGCGATCCTTAACGCTTGTATGGACTTGGAAAGTGAAGATCAAAAATCGAAAATGGGTGGATGGTAGAGGGGGTGTTCGGCCGAAGCTTCTTTAGAGAGAGAGAGAGTGTTTTTGAGTGGTGAAATGTGATAAAGAGAATGATATGTAAACTCTAGTTCTTATAGACAATTACAAGTTCTTTAACCATGAGTCCAAGTGTTCCCTTGATATTAAACATTAGTGATTAAATTAATCACAAAGGTACAAGGGTGTCCCCCAAGGGGACGGTTTGGTTAGAGAGGGGGGGGGGGGGTCCCTAGTTCAAATCCAACCATCTAGTTAGTTAATAGTTAGGTTAATCTAGTTAGTTAAGTGATTAACCCGGTTACTAGTGTGTTGTGCTTTATAGTGGGTGTTAGGGTATTCAGGGACCCTAACTGGCTCAGAAACATATAAGTAATGTTATTAACAATATTTTCATGTTCCGGGTATGGTCCGGTAGTTCGGTTACATACCGATTCGTTAAAGTGCTAAATTGCACCTTTTAGTGTTTAATAAGTATCTTTTTATAATACTATCGATTCCCAACACATAGGGAAATATTCTGGATAATAAAACGACATTTCTGCAAAATATTCATGTGTCTAAATGCTGAATTATATAAATTCTGCACTTAAAGTGCGTTTCGGGTGCTTTTTAGTGCTTAATTTTGCTTTCGCATTGCATATGTATTAAACCCTTGTATGTACTCTTGGGTTTTAATGCATTCTTGTTGTCGGACCTACACCTAGGCTCCAATTTTATTGTCTGACTGCTTTCTGCAGTTCTGTTGACACGGTGTGTCTTACCGGTGAGTTTACTAGTATTTTTGACGCAACACTCTTGTTTATGCATAAAGAAATATTTTGTGGTATACAATGTGCATGAATTCACTTGTTTAGTACGAAATCAGATATTGCTGACAATTAAGCACATAATTGCAGTCATTAAGCAATAATTAATGTGTACGGAAATTACCGGTTTGGGCCAGTTGTCACAGTTTCGCTCATCCGGACATTAACTAGTTTCGCTTTTGTGAACTTAGTGATTTCGCTTATAAGGACTTATACAGGTTTCGCTCATTATTACACATAAAGTCTGATTTCGTTTATAAGACCTGTTTTAGTGTAAAAGTCATGGTTTGAGCATTTAGTCCATTTCGTACGTGATCGAGTGTTGGAAACTCAGTCTGTATTAAAAGTTTTTCGATAAAAACAACCTGTTAATCAAAAAGTTAAACATTTTTGGAAATTTGTCACTAAAAATGGAACATCAAGATTTTTATAACTTGTTTGCGGGAAGCGGTTTGACAGCTACGCAGAGTTCAGTAAGCATTATTCAGAACGTTAATATGGAAAATGAATTGGGAACAATGCAGAAACCACCCAAACTGATGAAGTTAGATGAATTCTCAAGTTGGTCTGGAAGATTTAGAAACTGGGTTCAGGCTAACCACTTTGAAAGCTGGATGAAGGTTGAGGCACCATATGTTCCACCGGTAGATGCTCGAAATCAACCGAAATTGATTGGAAGTTTGACGCAAACAGAGCAGAATGATTTCAAAGCAGAGAAAAAGATGATTAGCATTCTTGAGCAAGCAATCAAGGAGGATATTTTGGTGTTGCTGCAACACGATGATAATGCTTATTCTATTTGGGAGGCGTTAAAATTAAAATTTAAAGGAAGTGCATCCATGCTCAAGAACAAAAAGGCGTTGTTAAAGAAAGAATTCGACATTTTTACTTACATGAAAGGTGAAACCACAAAAAGTTTGATTGATAGGTATTGCATTTAGTATTGGAGTTGAAGAGATTGGAAATTACCAAGACAAATGAAGAATTAATCGACAAATTGGCAGATGCATTGCCATATGATGAGTGGAGTACTTACTTGATGATGTTGAAAAACACTCAAGGCTTTGGTAATCTGAATCTTAGTGGTTTCATAGAAAAAATTGAAGCTCACGAGCTGGAATTGATGAAAATCAAGAAAATGAACTTAGCAAGTGTGCAGCAAGATGTGTCTCTATATTACAAAGGCAACCCTTCAGTTTCAAGCAATCAAAGTCCAAAAATACAGACAGGGTTCATTGCTGATAACACCTCAAGTGTTTCTTCAAACACTCCTCAATCCGGCAATTTTTCACCATTCGCGAACTTTGAACCAAATGTCAAAGCTCAGGAACAGCCTTCACCTCAAAGCTCAACAGGATCAAATCATCAGGCGTACGTTTCTGGGGTTCAGTGCAACATTGCGGTAAACATAAAGAATGGAAACGAGGTCACGGAAACAGCCGCAAAACAGCACATAGCAATGCTTGCTTCCGTTCTTGAGGCTTATGAGGACTTAGTAGCAGGGAGGATCGGAAATCCTGACATGACCAAAGAGGATTACGATCAATTCGATCCGGAAGAGCTTGAGCTGATAGATATTAAATGGGGCATGGCTAGTCTGGTGAGGAGAGCTCAACGTTTCATGGAAATTACAGGCCGGAACAGTTTATCAAGAACTTAGGTTTCGATAAGTCGAAAGTTACTTGTTTTAAATGTAAAGAATGTGGTCACTTCAAACGAGAATGTCCCAACCGTGAAGTAAAAAATCATCAAAACCCGTTCACCAACGACTACTACAGGTAAGCGATTTATCACCGACCAAATCAACAGCCAACTGTTCAAAGGCCACAAATTGAGAATAAACCGGAAAAAGCGCTGATCGTGAATCAAGACGATGAGAAGGTAGCTGCAGGTTTCAGCTGGGATAAATATATCCCTGGTAGCGATGGACAGGCAATGATGGCTGAAGTTGTTGAAATTTCTGAGATGGTGTCTGAACCGAAAACAGTTACTGAAGATGTTTCTGTAGTTGTTGAAGAGGTTTCTGCTGAAAATGCGGAAAATTTTGAAAAAAATAGCTGCTGAAGTGTATTATTATCAGTCTGAGCAGGAGGTTTTGGGAAGTTTAATGAAATCTGTATTGCCTCCTAACATTTCTGAATCTTTTGCAGGTTACTTTGAAGAACCAAGGACCGGATCATGCCCAAGGTTTGAAGGGAAGAAAGAAGTCATTGAAGAGTTGATAGATGTGTCGAAAGAAATGACTGGAGAAGCATTGAAGGATATAGCTGATAAGGCTCTCATGGCGAACCTGAGAGAGGTAGACACAGAACTTGTGAAACCCGAGTCTGTCAGTATCGAGTCAGTTCAAAAGGAGTCGGATCAGGAGTCAGGAATTGAGGAGGTCAAATCTGAGAAAGTGTCTGAGTCAGAGTTCAAAAATGTCGGTAAACAGGAAGTGAAAACTGCTCATGAAGCAGAAATTGTTAAGAAAGTGGATTCAATATCTGAAACACCATGCCAAAAGTGTTTACAACCGTGCATGGAGTGTCTTGAAAAAGACACTAAGTTTCAGGAATTGAAAGAACATGCTGAAATGTTAAAATTTGATCTAGGACAAGTTAAAAAGGCATATGATACACTGGTCAGATCAATTAAAATGATTCAAGAAGAAAGTGTTGAAAATGATAAAGCCACGAAACTAGCAAAAGCAACACTTTTTGATAAACAAGTGGAAGTTAATTTTCATCTTGACACAATTGCATCATTAAAGAAAGAGTTAGAATTAACTAAAATTGAAAATGAGAGAATCGATAAGAAATTGATGGGCTATGCTGCATCGTCCTATGTCCTTGAACAAATTATTCCACAGCAGATCAATGCAACACCAGTCTTTAACAGCATTCCACCCCCAATGTGGAATCATTACACTCAAAAGTATCCAGATGGGGTGGAAGCTGCATTGAATCTCAAACCGAGGACAATTGAGGATGAGTTGCCAGAGAGCATAGATGTTACCTTCTCTGCGTCTGACACCGACAGCGAGTCACAGGTCATCAAGACTGTTGTTGATCAGGTGTTAGATGAAGAGAGTGATAACTCTGATGTTAAAGTTATGAAATCTCATTCTGAGAAGTCTGTTACTGATTCTGAAGATGAGGGTAACTTTTTAGATTGTTTCATACCGAAATCAGACAAGAGTACGAATGATGATCCGATTATGGTGGTTTACACTATGATTGGAACGGACAAGCTTTATTCTGATTTCGAGTATCCTCTTCAGAATGTTAAGATTGAAAATGTCGAGAAAGTTTTCAAATTGGTTGAAATGAACATTAATGTGGTAAACAACAAAGAATTTTTTTCGAAACCTAAAAAGTCATTTGTTACAACACGTGTCAACAACTCGAAAAAAAGGAATGGGAAGGTAATGGTAACAAGAAAAATGGTAACAACTTTAAAAACAAAGTAATTGGTTTTGAGAAAAAGATGGCTAAGAAGGTTGTCAAGCCAAAAGATAAAATGAATGATGTTTTTGTTGTTGGACCAAGTGTGGATGATGAGAAGGAATACATTTTTAGTCAAAAAGCAGTTGACGATTTCAATGCGGCTAAGAAACTGAAAGTAGAGTCATTCAAGTCAACTTTTGTCGAGTATGACAAAAGAGTTTGTTATCGCTGCAATGAAATCGGGCACATGGCAAAACAATGCAAGAAAGTTTTCGAAAAACCTGTCATTAAACCTGTTGTTCAAAAACCTCGACCTAAATCTCCGACTGACACAAAGGGTAAAAAGCCGATGGTTTCTCCGATCCGTATTTTGAAGAGAGGTGAATCTTTGAAGTCGGAGGATAAGCTGAAATCGACTTTCAAAATTGGCGAATCTTCAAAGTCACAAAAGACTTCAAAAATTTATCCGAAAACAAAAATTTTTGAAACTCAATCATGGGTGGTTAAACCAAAACAATCAGTTGAGGTGAAGAAAATGGAGAATGAGTTAAAGTTTGATTCAAAAGTCTTTAATCCCAATGTTCTAAATATTTTTGGAAAATGGTTGACAGAAAAGTCAAAGGGGTAAAGGAATTTTATGAATCAAAAGTGGTTTCTAATGATAATCATGAATTTGAATTTGAGCTTGATAAATTTCTCGCAGAATTTCCCACAATTAACAATAAAATAAAACAAATTGTGAAAGAAGAGGTTCCAAATGTCACATTTGATTTTCCGAAAACAAATGAGAAGTGTGATGTCGTGTTCGGAAGTGTGTCAGAAGTTAAGAAAACCTGGGCTTCATTGTTTGAATAAATTGATGTGATGTTTGCAGGGGCTGCCCAAGTCGATACTGTCAAAGTGGATTATGGATAGTGGCGCTTCAAGGCATATGACTGGGACGCTTGCTCTGCTCTATGATGTCAAATCCATAAACGGAAGTTATGTTGGATTTGCAGGGAATCAAGGTGGAAGAATCGTTGGTCAAGGAACGCTGTCAAATGGCGTGATTTCATTCGACAAAGTGAACTACATAGTAGAGTTAACAAACAATTTACTCGGTATTTCACAAATCTGTGATAAAGAGTTTAGTGTACACTTTACTAAAACTGAATAAGTTGTGTTGAAACCAGGGTTTAAAATCCCTGATGAGATGGTGATGTTGCGTGCTCCGCGGGAGAATGATCTTTATTATCTTGATATGAGCGTCGCAACACCAACAACTCATCAGAAACAGTGTTTTGTGTCAAAGACTAAAGCGACGGAAAAAGATTCAATAATGTGGCATTGTAAGATGGGCCACATTCATGTTCGCAAAATGAACTTTTTGGTACATAATGATTTGGTTGATGGTGTTAATCTGAAGAATTTTCACTTAAATGATGATTGTGTAGCGTGTAAGAAAGGAAAACAGACTCGGAAGTCACACCCTTTGAAGATCATGAACACGATCAGGTTACCTCTTGAGAGATTGCACATGGATCTCTTCGGGCATGTCAACGTAAAGAGCATCAGCGGAGACTTATATTGCTTGGTGGTGACTGATGATTTTACGAGATTTTCTTGGGTAGTGTTCTTGGAACGAAAAGATCAAAATTTTGAGTCTTTGATGGTGCTTTTCAAGAAAATGGAAACGGTGTATAAACTGCCAATCCGGAGGATTCAGAGCGATAACGGAACGGAATTCAAGAACAACAAGATGTACGAGTTCTGCAACGAGAAGGGAATTCTTCATGAATTCAGTGCGCCGTACACACCACAGCAAAACGGCGTAGCTGAACGAAAGAATCGGACCCTGATAGAAACAGCCCGTACAATGTTAGCTGATTCCAAGCTACCAATCTTTTTCTGGAGTGAAGCAGTATCAGCAGCCTGTTACACATTGAATAGAGTTCTCACTGTTAAGAAGTATAAAAAGACTTGCTTTGAGCTGTTGCACCGTTATAAGCCGAATCTTGAGTTTTTGGAGCCATTTGGGTCTCCTTGTACTTTTATTGATGAAAACGGTAAATTTGGTGCTAAATCTAATGAGGGTTTCTCTGTAGGTTACGCTAGCCCACTCAAGAGGGTGTTCGTACCATGCCTGGGTAAGGTGATTCAAGTCCAACACGTGGATTGTCAGAAGCACACTGCATCACCACAGCTTCCCGGACAAAGATTCTTGTTCGACTACGATAAGCTCTGGGAGTCGTTTCATCTGCCGGTCGAGCCGAGTGAGGAGGAACTAGCTCTTATGTACCTGTATCAGCAAAATGCATCACAAGAGCCAGTATCTAGTCCACTAGAAGTTTCTCAACCCACTGTGGGTACTCACAATGATGAAGCAGGACCTAGTGGAACAGCTCACGAATCACCAGAGGAACCAGCTCCATCGTTGGACGAATCTGATGACTCAGAAGTGGAACCCGCTCCGAATTTTGACGAGGATCCAACGGAAGATGAGGATCAAACCGTTGATCTTGACATATCGAGCTTGGAATCGGAAGTAAATGTGCCTGACAATGCCATGCCACGGACATTGTCTTATCATCCCTCAGAACAGATTATTGGCGACCTGCAAAGTGGTGTTAAAACCCGACATCAAATAGATCGAGTTCTCACATGTTTCTATTCATCTATTGCTGATATGCAGAAAGAAGTCTCATTAAAATGTTTTATTTCGCAGATAGAGCCCAGAACCTATAAAGAGGCATTGACTGAGGATAGCTGGGTGAATGCAATGCAGGAGGAGCTGCAACAGTTCGAAAAACTGGGCGTCTGGAGACTTGTCGATCTGCCTAAGAACTAGAAGTTAATCAAGACGAAATGGGTTTTTAAATGTAAGCGTGATGACAGAGGTGTTGTGGTGAGAAACAAAGCACGTCTTGTGGTTCAAGGTTTCAGTCAACAGGAAGGAATAGATTATGATGAAGTTTATGCGCCGGTTGCCAGACTTGAGGCAATTTGGATTTTTCTAGCCTTCGCGTCATGGAAAGATTTTAAAGTATATCAACTTGACGTCAAATTTGCCTTTCTGTACGGAAATATCAGAGAAGAAGTGTATGTGGGGCAACCGCCGGGGTTCACAGATCCACTACACAAAAACAAGGTGTATCTACTGGATAAAGCGCTGTACGGACTTCACCAGGCCCCGAGAGCCTGGTACGAGACGCTTTCGACATACTTGCTGGACAACGGGTTCACAAGAGGGACAGTAGACAGCACTTTGTTCACCAAGGAAGCGGCAGGCCACTTGTTGATTGTGCAAATATATGTTGACGATATCATTTTTGGATCCACCAACGACGACCTGTGCAAAGAATTTGAAAAGGTGATGAAGAAAAAGTTCGAGATGAGCTCAATGGGGGAGATGAAGTTCTTCCTCGGGCTGCAGGTGGAACAAATGCCCGACGGAATCTTCATTCACCAAATGAAGTATGTGAAGGACGTGCTCGACAAGTTCGACATGACAGATTGCAGTCCTACATCCACCCCCCTTGCACAGAATCATGGAATTTGTCCAGACGAGAATGGTGTGAAGATGGACGAGACATTGTACCGATCAATCATTGGATCTCTGATGTATCTCACGGCTTCTCGTCCAGACATCATGTACCCGACGTGTCTCTGCGCCAGATATCAGTCAAATCCAAAGCAGTCACACCTGACCATAGTGAAACGTATCTTACGGTATTTGAAAGGCTGCCCAAGCATCGGCTTGTGGTATCCTCGATCGGGTGACTTTACTTTATCTGGTTTTGTTGATTCTGAGTTTGGAAGCTGCAAGCAAAACGCAAAGTCCACCACTGCTGGGTGTCTGTTCTTTGGAACTCGACTCGTCACCTGGCAGTGTAAGAAACAAACCGCAGTAGCACTCTCTACATGCGAGGCTGAATACGTTTCAACCTCCAGCTGTTGCTCGCAGATCCTTTGGATCCAACAGCAGATGCGCGACTTCGGTTTGCAGTTCTTAGATACTCCGATCTATGTGGACAATGAAGCAGCTATTAACATCACTAAAAATCCGGTTCACCATTCAAAAACAAAACACATTGAGATCCGTCACCACTTTATCCGTGATTGTCACGAGAAAAAGTTAATTCGGATTGAACACTTGCACACCGATGATCAGAAAGCGGATTTCTATACTAAACCATTTGACAAAAAGAGATTTTATTATCTTTTGAAATTAAACGGGATGAAAAATATGCAATCTGGGAGGGTTATTGAATGTGAAGCCGAGTTGGGCGGCGATCTGACGTGAACTTTTGTCGTGTTGTCAATTTTGTTTGTACAGTTTATTTTCTGATTTTCGATAAAAACAAAAACACAAAAATATGTTTTTCTTTTTAGGGGGAGATAGTTTGCAGAAAAATACAAAAACATGATAAAAACTACAAAAACCAAAAACATTTGAAAAAGTAAAAATGAGTTTGTGTATAAAAGGGAAATGATAGTACATCAGCTAGACAGTGCAGTACGCTAAAGAATTGTAAAGTAAAAATGTGTTAAGCAGTCTTGTAAATGATATGCCGATAGGTTTTTACACAATTAGTAGGCTTGTTCGGGATATAAACCTAAATATTACTTGCTTATTTTGTGGGGAACACTACTTGGATATATAGGTAACCCCTGAAATCTCGTTTGAAAGGTCCCTCTTTCTGAGATACTAGGTCTTTATGCTCAGTGATATCTGGGGTATTATCCCTGGACTTCTGCTGAAAGAAATTTCTGACCTAGGCCCTGGAGAATACTTTTCGCAAATGCTTGAAACATAGCATCACCCTCAGCATATATGATAAGACAATAAAATTGCTTAGCAATGCTGTTGTAAAAAAGATCCTCTAAAGGGGACCCACCATAAGTCGAAGCCGTCATCTCTCTGCGTATCGAAAGATCGACCTGAGCTCTCACGGCCCTCGCAATTAATCCCTTACAGATATCATCTGTGGTATATTCACCTGTAAGACTGAATATTGGGATCTGGATACGGGAGTATATTCAAGAGGTGGGACACACGTATAAGTTTAAGTCTCTAAAATATTAAATCCGTATCCTGAACAGATTGAACTTTGTGTGAAAATTTAAAGTGGACCAGTATATCGACAATCATTGCAAACTGTTTAGTGCTTAAAATGTCACCTAAGCTTAACGGTACTTGTATCTTGTCGGAAGCTGATATGATCCCTTAACAAGCTCGCAAAAAGAGTGTGTGTACAGTTTATTGCTTCTCATATTCAAAATCCAAAAAGATTTTTGTTTCTCATTTTATTTTCGACAACTAACATTTGGAATCGGAAGATCAAAGCTTAGTGCATATCATGTCAGTGTATGATGAGGGCTGGGTAAGCTGGTGATGCAGAACAATGATTGGTACAGTGTTGGACACTTGAAAAGTGTTTGAAAGTTCAAAATGTTCAAAAGTTCATTCATTTGAACTATTTTCATAATGAAATAACTACGTACTTCATAATTTGGTCAACCAAGGTCATTAATTTGGACTTGGTGGATCAAGCGGTTGACCAAGGTCATTAACTTGGACTTGGTTAACTGGGTGTGACGGTGTTTAATCTGAAAAGTGTCAAAATGTAAAATCTTTGAAAAACAGTATCCTGATTTTGCTCATGTGTCACTAAACAATAATTTTGAAAATTAAAAGGTTTGAAATTTGATTGTAAAGTGTTAAGTTTAGTTGTTTGGATTCTTTATATAGTCAAATCTTTATAGGATTGTGAAAGAACCAGATCATCAATTCTGGACATTTAAAATGTTTATTCTTATAAATGTTTGAGGTTTGCAGGTGAAAGTTCCAGATTAAGATCCCGATAGCAGAGTCTTAGGGGGAGTCTGAAGACGAGCTTGATGCATAAGGAAGCTTGTTGCTGGTAATCCAGGTGTCGATTTCAAAAGCACAGAAGATTGATGAAAGGGGGAGCTTGTGAAAGATAAAGAGAAGCTTAGAAAGTTGCTGAAGAAGTCTAAGTCTAGAGAAGGAAAATTCATGTTCCTGTAAAGTTTGAAGACCAAGACTGAAGACTCCGGCTGTATCCAAGGGGGAGTTTGTTGGTGCACGAATGTCTAAAGCCTGCGTCTTAGTCTTAGTTGATCAATGTATAGGGTCTAGATGTGTTTATTATGTATTATATAGGGGTTGAATATGTAAATTTGGGATTTTAATGTTGAGGTTTCGTTTATATGGACATGTGCCATAAAAGCGAAACTACTAACTTGAGGTTTCGTTCCAAGGGACATGTTCATATGAGCGAAACCCTCACCCCTATAAATACCTAGGCTGTTTTCTCATTTGGCACGTTCATGTCCAGTGTGTAGCAGAACTGCTGCCCGTGTATTTTGTGAAGATTGAATGAGAAAACTGTTTTTAAGGTGCTGTTTGTTTTTTCTGTGGGAAAAGGTCTGCAGTCTGCGGACCACATCTGCAGACATCTGCAGGAGAAGAGGTGGACCAAATGTCTGCAGTCTGCAAGGAGAAGAGGGTTTGTTTTTTTTTTCTTCTACAAAACACTTCACACACACACTAGACACACACTGCCACAACTCTCTCTCTCTCTACTCTCTCTCTCTACAAGATAGCACCACCACAGCACCACATCCGCCATCACACCACCGCCATCATCTACCTCCAAGAACAACCACCCACCCCGTCTTCGTCGTTCAACCCCCGTCCTTCAACCACCAAGCGACTGAAACAGAGAGAGAGAGAGATCCAGAGAGGGAGAGTACGAGGAGAGAGAGAGACTGAAATAGAGATCGATGATGATGATGATGAAACAGAGCACCGCCACCACTTCGATTTGGGGGTTTTTGAAACCCTAATTTTACCGATCGATTTGGGGGTTTGAAACAGAGATCGATGATGATGATGATGAAACAGAGATCGATTTGGGGGTTTTTGAAACCCTAATTTCATGATGACGATGATGTTCGATGATGATGATAGATGATGACCGCGATTTTGATGGTGGAGGTGATTGGGGGTGTCGGGTGGAGGAGAGAGAGGGTGTCGGAGCTGGAGGTGGGGCTGGAGGTGGTGGCGGAGCAGGGGTGGGAGGTGGTGGCGGAGTGGAGGTGGTGGCGGAGTGGGTCTGGTGGCAGAAGAGGTGTGGAGGGAGAAGAGGAGAAGGTGAGAAGAGGTGTGAAGACCTTTGAAGACAAGCTTGAATGTCTGTTTGAAGCAGACCTCTCGCAGACCTTTTTTAATGAAAGGTCTGCGAGAAAACAAACAAGCTGCAAACCACAAAGGTCTGCGCGCGTCTGCGCGGCGCAGACAAAAGACCTCAGGAAGAGCTTCTAGGAAAAAACAAACAGCACCTAAGTGAATTCTATCTGTTTCTACTCATTTCTGCTTTGATTCATGCCGATTTTGTATTTCCGCTGCATTTTCGGTAGTTGCTAGCTCGAATTGACTCACACGACTGTCAAATACGGTCCTACAAAGTAAAGTCAAATCAAGTTTAGTTGATCAATGCAAACTTTTTTTTAACATGTTAAATTAATTTATTTTTGTATTTTGAGCCCGCATAGACTACACACAAAACTTTATTTAAGTATTTTGAACTCTAGGCTGAAATTCAATATATAATTTGGTTAAATAAAGTTGAATCGCACCTTGTTGATCAACGCAAACTCTCATTTAACATGTTAAAGGTTATCATACAAAAATTATTTTAACATGTTTGGTCAAATAAATTCCAATCGAGTTTAGTTGATCAATGTAAACGCTCATTTAACATGTTAAATTTATTTATTTTAATATTTTAAGCTCGCATAAACTCCACACGAAACTTTATTTTAGTATTTCGTACTCTAATCCAAAGTTTAATATATAATTTGGTCAAATAAAGTTAAATCGAACCTAGTAGATCAAGGCAAACCCACATTTAACATGATAAAGTTTATTGTACAAAACTTATTTTAACATGTTTAGTCAAATAATGTCAAATCAAGTTTAGTTGGTCAATGCAAACTTTTCTTTAACATGTTAAATTAATTTAGAGTAAATTACAAGTTTTGTCCTTTATCTTTACATCAAATTTCAGGCGCTGTCCTTTAGGCAAAAAATTAACAGGCGGTGTCCTTTACGTTTCAAAATCTTGCAAGTTTTGTCCTTTAAACCAAACCAGGTTAGAATTCTCAGTTAAAATACCTCATGTGCAAGGCACATGAGGGTAAAATGGTCATTCTCTCTCTCCCCTTTCAATTCCCTAACTTTGCTTTATCTGTCTACTCATACTATCTCACAAATTACCCTTTCTACCCTTTGACCGGTTACACGTCTCGTTATTTCCATCGAAATCGGGCTCGTCTTCATCGCTCATGATGTGATCATTCAAGTTGTTATTATTATTACCAGTTTCCCCTCTCCCAAAGGTGAAATAGGATGAACTGGGGTTTAATATTTTGGTTTCCATAAACCCTAGAGACTGTTCATCTTCCATTCGATTCATTAGATTCGTTAGATTCATCGATTCATATTGATAAATATTTATATGCACGCACTCAATTGGATCTAAAAAGTGAAACCCTAGAAACTAAATCATTGATTAATTATCAAATCTAGTGAAATTGACGATCTATAACTGAATCTGCGATAGATTTGATGTGAAATACTGGAATAATAACATGATTGAGGTTTTTAATTACAGGAATTCGAGAAAACTGATGGATTTGAAACACTAAAAAGCCAAACAAGATCATAAATTGGGGATAATATGCTTTGATGAGATGAATGATTGGAGGAAATAAAAGAAGAATAGGGGAAGATTGAGGAGTTACCTAACTTGTTATTGTTGATTTGTGCAAGAAGATATTGCAAAAAGGGGGTTGATTTGTGCAGGAAGATAGATTTTGCAGTGAAAAGGGGTTGACTTGTGAGATAGTATGAGTGATAAAGCAAAGTTAGGGAATTGAAAGGGGTGAGAGAGAATGACCATTTTACCCTCATGTGCCTTGCACATGAGGTATTTTAACTGAGAATTCTAACTTGGTTTGGCTTAAAGGACAAAACTTGCAAGATTTTGAAACGTAAAGGACACCGCCTGTCAACTTTTTGCCTAAAGGACAGCGCCTGAAATTTGATGTAAAGATAAAGGACAAAACTTGTAATTTACTCATTAATTTATTTTAATATTTTGAGCCCGCATAAACTACACACAAAACTTTATTTTAATATTTTGGACTCTACGCCGGAATTCAATATATAATTTGGTTAAATAAAGTTGAATCGCACCTAGTTGATCAATTTAAACTCTCATTTAACATGTTAAAGTTTATCATACAAAATTTATCTTAAAATGTTTGTTCAAAAAATTTCGAGTCGAGTTTAGTTGATCAATGTTAACGCTCATTTAGCATGTTAGATTTATTTATTTTAATATTCTTAGCCAGCATAAACCCACAAAACTTTATTTTTGTATTTTAAACTCTAATCCAAATTTTAATTTATAATTTGGTCAAATAAAGTTAAATTAAACCTTGTAGATCAAGGCAAATTCTCATTTAACGTGTTAAAGTTTATTATACAAAACTTATTTTAACATGTTTGGTCAAATAAAGTCGAATCAAGTTTAGCTGATCAATGCAAACTTTTCTTTAACATGTTAAATTAATTTATTTTAATATTTTTAGCCCGCATAAACTCCATACAAAACTTTATTTTAAACTCTTATCCAGAATTTAATATATAATTTGGTCAAATAAATTTAAATCGAACCTAGTAGAACAAGTCAACCTTTCATCATGTTAAAGTTTATTGTACAAAACTTATTTTTTTATGTTTGGTCAAATAAAGTCAAATCAAGTTTAGTTGATCAATGCAAACGTTTTTTTAACATGATAAATTAATTTATTTTTGTATTTTGAGCCCGCATAGACTACACACAAAACTTTATTTAAGTATTTTGAACTCTAAGCTGAAATTCAATATATAATTTGGTTAAATAAAGTTCAATCGCACCTAGTTGATCAACGCAAACTCTCATTTAACATGTTAAATGGGAGTTTGCTTTGATTAATTAGATTTGATTCGACTTTATTTGACCTATTTATATAATGAATATTGGATTAGTGTTCAAAAAATTAAAATAAAGTCTCGTGTGAGGATGGATTTGGTAGGGTTTGGGGGATTTGTGTAGCAGGAAGAAAGAAATGGATTCTATGTGGGGCTCAAAATACTAAAATAAATAAATTTAACATGTTAATATTAAATTAAAGTTTTGCTTGAGGATGGACTTGGTAGGGTTTGTGGGAGTTGTGTAGTGGGAAGAAGGAAATGGAGTCTATGCAGGGCTCAAAATACTAAATTAAATAAATTTAACATGTTAAACGAGAGTTCGCTTTGATTAATTAGATTCGATTCGACTTTGTTTGACCAAATTATATAAAAAAGATTGGATTAGTGTTCAAAATATTAAAATAAAGTTTCGCGTGAGAATGGATTTGGTTGGGTTTGGGGGATTTGTGTAGCGGGAAGAAAGAAATGGATTCTATGTTGGGCTCAAAATATTAAAATAAATAAATTTAACATGTTAAATGAGAGTTTGAATTGATTAAGTAGATTCGATTCGATTCGACTTTATTTGACCACTTTATATAATGAATATTGGTTTAGAGCTTAAAATATTAAAATAAAGTTTTGCATGAGAATGGATTTGGTAGGGTTTGGGGGATTTGTTTAGATGGAAGAAGGAAATGGATTTTATGCGGGCTTAAAATATTAAAATAAATAAATTTAACATGTTAAATGGGAGTTTGCTTTAATTACCATCTACTTCTAAACTAATTGTTTTTTTACAGTTTTGAGAATGATTGCAAAAACAAATATAAATTAGAGTTGTAAACAATTGTGAGAAAAGGACCAATCTCTGGGTTTTCAGGTTACTTAATTACGACCAATTGGAAATCACATAGACATGATTTGAAAACTTTTTTGATAAATAATTAACGGATAATATATTTGATTGCAATGATCAACGATCGAAACCGAAAGATTGATGCAAATGAATAGTAATCCAATTAATTACCAACTTCAGATTTCATAAACATTAACCAGTTTCAATGATTAAAGGTTTAAAACAATGACAACCTAGAATTTAATCCCGATCGGTGATAAACAAACCAAATAATTGATGAACAAGAATGAATAGCATTAATTAGAAGTTGCCCTAAATAAAAAAAATGAGCACAAAAAGGAGGGCACTGCATATACCATATAATTAAATAGGAACAACTACACTCGGCCTTATAAGATTACGGACGCAGTTTCCTAAATGTTGGGTTGTCAGATGCTAGAGACTTAATATGCAGTGTCATTAGCCCACTAATACGGGGGTTCCAGTAGGGGTGCAAATAAAGTTGAATCAAACCTAGTTGATTAATGCAAAATTTCATTTAACATGTTAAAGTTTTTAGTAAAAAACTTACTTTAACATGTTTGGTCAAATAAAGTCGAGTCGAGTTTAGTTTAGTTGTTCAATGCAAACGCTCATTTAACATGTTCAATTTATTTAATTTAATATTTTGAGGCCCCTTAGAATCCACACAAAACTTTGTCATATTATTTTGAACTACAATCCGAAATTCAATGTATAATTTGGTCAAATAAAGGTGAATCAAACCTAGTTGATCAATGCAAAATTTCATTTAACATGTTAAAGTTTATCGTAAAAAACTTATTTTAACATGTTTGGTCAAATAAAGTCAATTTGAGTTTAGTTGTTCAATGCAAACGCTCAATTAACATGTTAAATTATTTAATTTAATATTTTGAGGCCCCCTAGACTCCACACAAAACTTTGTTTTAATATTTTGGACTATAATCCGAAAGTCAATGTATAATTTTGTCACGGCCCCCGATCCGGTTTGACCTGTTTCAGGAGCCGCGTGACAGAAAATCCCGTGGTATTTATTTAACAGCGGAAGTTTTCTTCAGGATCTTTTTAAAACTGAAATTTCCCGATTATTTTATTTCATAACTCGAGATAAAATCCGGTAATTTACAATCATCTGATTTCACTGAGAAATCTTTATTTTACAAAACATGTTTCATTATTTTATTTTGAGCCACTTCTTTAAGTTGGTAGTGCTTCACGGCACTTTTTCTGGATCACAACAGATCACCTGAAACATGTTTGAAAAAGGTTTTGTCAGCGGGAAATACTGGTGAATCATTCTATTTACTGAAATGACATGTTTGTTATAATTTACAGTATTAAGAGAGATTACAATGTTTCCTGATACCAACCAACTACCCACGGTATTTGTCACTCGACTCGTTTCTGTGACTATGGTCAGATCACCCATTGGCTAACTCGTTGTCCAATGGTGACGGGAAAAAGTAATGTATACAAAACCCCACATACCGGTTGTAATTTGGTGACTACATAAACTTAATCCATGTAATTATAACTTTGAAAACATTTAAGAAAGTACTTTGATAAAAAGAGAATGACTCACATTGCAGATTTAATATGAACAAAGCTTAGCCTACTGATTAGCCTTGATAACCTAGTTTAAATAACAATGCACACAAACTAGGTTAGTAACTAATACAGCATTTACGATAACTCACGAGATTAAACCTTCACAACGAATGACAAAGTGCGATACTTAAACATCCATCGAATTAACGACGAATGACAAAGCATAAACCCTAATGTGGGCAGCACTTAAACATCCATTGCATAGTTTAATCGATCAGACATTGAATCGTAGCAGCGATCGAGTTATTACCCTGTATTGCGGCAGCACTTTGTGATTTGTGTGTGTGTGTTTTTGTAGAAAATAGCGTATAACTTTGTGTACGTAATGAAATTTAACGTCGAAACATGCAAACAGTTCAAGTTCCAAGCCCTACTATTTATACTGAAAATTTCACCCTCATGCGTGTCGCAGGGCATACCCCCTAGCCTAGGGTAGCCTCGTGTCTTAGGTAGCCTTAGTGAGTCAACGTTGCATGTAAATTCGTTTTTGACAGCGTTTTATGTGGATAATCGTAACTAGGGTTTTACCCCCCCCCCCCTGAGTTTTAGGGGCCCTGATCCTGATTCCAACTATTCTGAAAATTTTAGGGATTATGCAGAATCACTTGGGTGTCTTAATTAGGGTTTCATATTGGACAAATTAAATTAATAAATAAGACTTTTGATGAGAGTTATTACAAATTTGGTCAAATAAAGTTGAATCGAACCAAGTTGATCAACGCAAAATTTCATTTAACATGTTAAAATTTACCGTAAAAAACTTATTTTAGCATGTTTGGTCAAATAAAGTTAGTTCGAGTTTAGTTGTTCAATGCAAACGCTCATTTAACATGTTCAATTTATTTAATTTAGAGTAAATTGCCAAAATCGTCTCTGGGGTTTGGCCACGTTTGCCAGTTTCATTCAAAACAACTTTTTTTGTACCATACTGTCCTTCGCTTTTGGGTTAAGTTGCCATTTTCATCCAAACGTCTAACTTTTTTGCCAAAATCGTCCCTGAGGTTTGGAACTTTTTGTCATTTTCATCCAAATACTTGCAAGAAAAAATAAGCTAAATTAAACATTTGGATGTATGGCAAAAAAATCTCAAAAAGTGAAGGACCATATGGTACAAAAAAAAAGTTGTTTTGGATGAAACTGGAAAACATGCTCAAACCTAAGGAACGATTTTGGCAATTTACTCTTTAATTTAATATTTTGAGGCCCCTAAACTCCACAGAAAACTTTCTTTGAATATTTTGGTCAAGTAAATCTCAGGTATGTACTATGTTTATAGCGGGTGTCATCGAAGAATGAGTGTGGGGATCGGGTCGTTAACAAAACTGTTTAAAAAAACCAAATAAAAGATTAGGTGAACGGTAAAATAAATATTTGGTTTAGTGCTTTTTATGCATCACAATCCCCATTGGGTTTTTGAAGATCAAGACCATCAAATAGTAATTATCACTTTCTAGAATGGGTAAAAATAACCTAAACATACTAATAAATAATCAAATGTGCATATTACTATATAGTATGACTAGGATTAGATGCCAAAGCATTGACATCACAGTTATGACAATTACATGCTTTCAATAGAGTTCCATGTGAACTGTCCCAAATTTGAACACTTACCATTACCATCTGCACTCACGAAGGTCCACACTTGATAGAACATGTACAAAACAATCAAATTTTTTTTATGGCAATGCTGATATTGTTAAATACCACTGGAGAACAAGATACAAAGCAAACAACACAACAAGGCCTTGAAAATGTCAAAAAAGAAAACCCTTTTACAATAGCACAGATGCAAAAAGAACCTCAACCCAGCCTAACCTTAATGAATATTGTCACAAAACAATCAAATTACTAAGCTAAAACTCACATTATTTATACGGGCTTGATACACAAAGGTCATATTCACAAAACTATTAATTTTCTTCTGTTGGGAGCGCGCTGCGCACTGAAGACATTACAATGCCATGAACTGATTATAAAACGAATACTGAGCAACTGGGTTCAAACCTTGCTGGTGAAACTGTTGCAGCAATTGCATTCTTGCCTTATAACTGTTCTTACTCTGATTTGCTATTGGTTCATGCTAAACAGGCCCTGAATAAATACCAAATACTTGCATCATTTTTAGCTCTTGAATGACTTGGTTGTGATATTTTAATTTAACTTTTAGCTCTTGAGCCTCTTCACTAAATGAACAAGTTTAAGATCAGAATAAAAAATAACTTCCATCGAGATCATCAATACACACTTTCTTCACAACGAATAACTACTACAAATACAAGCAAACACACATAAATTTCAACATTCATAACCGATTAAACGCTAGATCTGAAATTATACCATCAAACGCACATTACATATACATCAAACACATAGATCCACAAGTAATTCGCACAATATCATACAAAAAACCTATAAACTTCATAAACGATGAATCAAGAACAAAATTGAACCGAACAATGAAAATTTACCTGATGAATTGATTTCTGAACGATGAAACCCTAGATCTAAAGGGTGAATGATGTTGTTAGTAATCCGGATTGAAACAAAAGGGAGATAAACTGGATGAATTGCAAGTTTAGATCATAAACGTAGATGAAAATTGGCCGATTTTCACCGGAATCCGTTGGTGGAAATCGGTGGTTTGACGGTTATTCAGGATCATCGTGGTGGTGGTGGCGGCTTATGGCAGCCGGAAAAGACTCCCGTTCAAAAAAAAAAAATAGTAATAAACGCGTTATGATTTGAAAAGTATTTTGACAAAATTGCCTCTGTTCCCCTGTTCCTCACTTTTTTGGTGTTCCCCAGTGCACTATCCCCTATATATATACATATATAGGTAAAGAGTATGGTACAAATCTCACTATCGTACATTATGTACGCTACAACAGCAGCCATACACGTGTCCTGATTCAATTTTAACAAATAAGGGTATATCAGACATTATTAACTTTTACGACTGCTAATCATTGAATCCCGTCAATTATTCTTCGTTTCCTAACCGTCAAGTATGGAGTTCGTTTCCTAACCGTTCCATTCAAGTATTCTTTCGTTTTTGAATTCGATTGTAGGGTTTTGATTGATTCCACACAGAACGGCCATTTTCAGAGACTGCTTGATTCGTCACTTAGGTGAGTTTTGGGTTTTTTTTTTACATTTGTATTTTTTTATATATCGCATGTGATGCTTTAAAATAATCTAACTAGTAAAGGAATGAATTTGTTGCATAAATTCGCATGTTTAAATATAGTGTTTCGCACACAATGAAGTTATATATATAATTTCGCAAGTTTAATTCGAGATTTCGCAAACCTTAATGAAGTTATATATATAATTTCGCAAGTTTAATTCGAGATTTCGCAAACCTTAAAGATTTTTATCAATTGTGTTTTTGAGTAATTATTTTTATTTTTTGCACAGTGTGTTTCAATTATTGAAATCAAATAATCAGTTCAATAATTGATTTCAATAATTCATAGCAATAATTTTTTTTTTTTGACTATATATTTTATGTTTTCATTACTATTGAAAACATCCAATTAAAAAATGGCAGATCTACCATCATCCTCTTCTTCTTCTTCTGAACCAAGTATCAAGCAGGTTTTGAGGGAAAGGATTCAGCAACAGATTCAAGAGGATCAAACTTGTCAAGAGATGTTGGAAGCCAACATTTCTTGTGTAACAGAAAACATGAAGAGAAGACAAGAAATTCTGAACTTGTTATCCCAGATGCAAATGAGTAGTCTTAAAGAAATTGCAGTTATGTTTATGGTGGATTTGGGTGAGAGGGATGAGAAACAGTTGAAAGAGTTGGCTGGTGTAATAACTATATTAAGATGCTCAATGAAGATGAAAATAGAGTTTCTTTCATCTTTTGAATGAACTGTTTTTTTTTTTTTTGGGGTGTATGTTCCAATAAATTAGCATGTTTTGTCATGTAATGGAATTGTATTTCGCAAATTTTAATAATTCAATCTGAAACATGCGATTTTAATACAAAACACATGCGAAATAAGAACACAATTGCCAGTTAACAAACACCAATATATATTCTAAATTAATTAGAGAACTAAAGCAGTTGAAACAGTTGAAATATGTATCATAAGTACATCATCAAATGAACTTTACTTGTCAAAATATATTTTCATCCTTTCTGGGATTTTCACATCCAGATCTTTCATATACCTATCTTTGTCTTGCCTTTTGTCGAAATCATTGGCCATTTTAATTATTTTTAGACGATGAATGTTGTGTTCTAATAGAATGATTTTGCTGAGATATCTTGTCCTTAGGAGATGAAGTTGTGCCTTTTGTCTGTTGTTTACTTCATCTTCATTCACAAATCCTGTCACCCATGGTTGTTGGTCTCCCTTGTAGGTTTCCATGTGACGCATTGTAAACACTCCACAGTCTACGCCGTTATTCTTCGTCCTCCAATCCATTTTCTTTCTTTCTATCTCTGAGGTTGCAAGTTGTTCTATAGCTGGTGTTGGTTTTAAAGCATCTTTTAGGTATAAAACCAATACCCTTCTCTGTAACATTGTAACATTGTGTTAGTAGGTTTTTACATAAAAATATATCTTGTATAAGTATAGGGTTTTGTATTACCAGTGTGTCTGGTAGCCCCTTGTATCTTTCGTCGAATTCTTGTTCAGCTGCTGAATTGTCAATCAGCTCAATTTTGGAGGATTTCAAGTTGAAGCACAAGACATAGAAATGGTCACCTTGAAGTACCGGAATAAAGACCAGGTCAACCGATTCAAGTTTTTTTACCTCATATCTTTTTAACATGTCTTCAAAATTAGAGGCAAATATTCTGAGTCGTTGGTTGTCTGTGTATTTCTCCTCGTCGTAAAAGATATTCGGCTGTATGTTATGTAACCAGATTCAAAATCCATGCAAACAATGTACCAAATGCGAATAGTGTATGTACCAAATGCGAAATTACAACAGTGGTAGAAAGGCAAAACATTAGATTTTTTTCACATGCGAATAGTATATACAACACATGCGATATTTTTTACAAAACAGTATGAAAATGTTCAAAAGCAAAAATTCTGCCATAATACATGCGATTTAGAGATAACTAGTTTGCGAAATCATTATTATTCATTTATGTTTTAAAGTTCAAAATGAGAAAATGTATATGAAAACATACCATCATTGTGGAATACAAGAAGAATCTGTGTGGTGATGATTTTCTATCCCTTTTCTTCTCTTCAAGGTTTAGAATATCTACAAATGCATCTATTCCGTTCGCTGCTACGTATTGTTCCCTGAAGAAGCTTTCAAACACAGCTTTGAATGTTGCAACCTCAGTTTTGGATCGGTAAAACTCTTCTCTGCCAGGAATAAAATAAATAATTAGTTTTTGTTTTGTGTATATTTTTATTAGATGTATGTTTGTAGATTTTTTGTTTTTCTACTTACTGCAAGCCTGCAAAGGTAGCAAATGTGAAGCGGATCACACATAATTCTTGGGTCAAGAGTGCTTCATTCATGCTCACCACTCTATTGCAGTAAGGTGAACAAAATTTGTCTCCAAGTTCTGCACATCTTTTTTCACCTCTTATTTTTGCTTGTTCCATTGTCTTATAAATTAGTTCGTTTAACCCTTTTGGTATAACTTGTTTTGGAACTTGCTCTGGCTTTGTGGTTTTTCTTCCTCTAGTTTTCCTTTTTCCTTTATCTTCTTGCAATGTTGGTACTATGCTCAAAACCATCTCAACTGAATGCAATTCTTCAGCAGTTACCTGAGGGCATTCAGGTTCCATTTCCTTTTCAACGTCCGTATCGAGTTGTTGGGGTTCTTTTTCCGGCACTTCTTCCTGGACTTTTTGTGTAGATTCTGCCAAGTTCACTGCCTCTTCGACAACAGTTTCATTTTCACCAGTTTCTGCATGCCAGAGTAATGTAAGATATACAATAATTTATGATGTTTAATTTTTGTCATAAAGTAAAGGGTTTTTAATACCATTTGCAGTTGTTTGGTAAGCATATACACCCGGTTCCACTGTTTGAATTTTTGCAATAAGTGTGTCTGTGACTCCTCCATCATCTGGTTGCAGTGTACCTATAGATTAAAATTATTTTATTTAATACAGCAGAGTCAAAATCGCAGGTGTATACATGATATCATTTGCGAAATCAAAGCTATAATGTTTTTGATAGTATCGCATGTGTTTTTCATAGGTTTCGCAAATGTATAATTTTTAGTGATTTTTATACATTATATCGCATGTGTTAACATTGATTTCGCATGTGTTACCTTCTGATGCCATTTGTAGCAAAACATTGGATATTACTTGTTGTGCTTCTTCATCATCTTTACCTTCTGTGTTTGTAGCAACTTCATGATGAACTTCAGAAGCTGGGTTTTCAGGTTCTTGATGAACAGGAGAGGATGCAGGTTCATGCTCTTGAACCGGTTCAGGTGGCAGACAGATGGGATTATTCTGAAGCGTTTGATCCCACTCCTTACAAGCATTCATAACCTCAACATCCCAAAAACACTTAGTTTTTGCCTCTGACACTAAGTTGTTCATCTCTTGAACATCTCGAACCATTTTAAGGTATTTTGTGACATTTGCTTTCATCTTTTTCAACAGATTCTGTAATATCAGTATAGAAGTTAAATATAATTGATAGAGTTAAATAAGTTAAATTAACATTTTTATACCATTACCTTTTTGTTTGCTCTCGAAGCCTCTAGTTGTTGTTCGTTGGCTGTGTCATAGAATACCGACGGTGAAAGTTGAGCAGGAGTGTTGCAATAATCCATCATTTTCTGCGTCTGCGTTCCAACTTCAAAGTCAATGTTCATCTGAGACATTTCATTGATTTCAAAACTGAAATCCATGAACTCATCAATGTTCTCATTATCTTTTGGCTCTTTCTCGGTTTCTTCGTTTTGTACTGCGCGCGCAGTCCTTCTTTTGTAGCTTATCATCGTGTCAACCGGTGGTCGTAGTGTATAATCATCATCCGGAGGACCCTGTTCTTCTTCATTCTTTTCTTTATTTTCTTCTTCATTTTCTTCTTCACTTTCTTCTTCTTCTTCACTCTCACTTGATATCCATATAGGTCCGTTATCCGAAATTCGTTCTTCGACTATATCAATCTCCGATGATGTGATATAACGAATAACCGGTATTTCCACAGCTTTCTCAAACAGGTTAAGCTTTTTGTTGTACTCATGCGTGTACAGAAGCTGTATAAATCGCAAGATCATTTAATTAAATAAAAGAACAAACTAGTATTTTTAAATATGTTATTAAATGTAGTAATGTATACCGTAAGAAAGGCAACAGGTCCTACGAACTGTATCTTATAGTTCTTCCAGCCTGCTCGTGTCCGGCGCAAGGTTTCGAGTAGATATGAGCACCAATCTAGATTTTTTATTTCTTCAACATCTTCTACACCGAGCAAACATCTATCATTTGCAAGTGTTGCCTTTGTGATTTCTGCAAAGAAAGTCATCCAGTATACAAGGAAATTTAATTTAAACAGACTCCCTCCGTCTCTTTGATTTTCCATTGTATTTGCTATTAAGCCATGGGTAAGTCTTGCGTTTTGTCCCCACTGGCGGATGAATGTATCTCGGACAGCATTTCCCGGTTCTTGACTTTTTTCAATTTTGTCTTGATTTTTGACTTTTCTCTTATCGGCTATTATTTCAACCTTCTTTGGACCTTTTGGTAATCCAAATACCTCATAAACTGTGTTCGATGTTATTTTTATTTGGTGGTTTCCTACGTTTAGCTTATCGAACTTCTCATCAAAGTTTCTCACTAGCCAATACGCCAATCTTGTCGAAATATGGTTGATGTTGATATCAAGGATAGCTCCAAACCCCATATCCCTAACATCATCTATCTGTTTTTTTGAAAATCTTCTAACAGTGTCCATATATGAGTTAGGTTGGCATCTCAGCAGTATTGCTTCATTGCTGTATTTGAAAAACTCTCTATGTTCTGTTTTAGGCTGTTGCCCCTTTTTTGGATGTTTTTTTGTGAGTATTTTTGATTTCCTTTTATCTTCTTTCTTCTCATGTTTTTTCTTTTTTGGGGGTGGCTTAACAAATTCATCATCTTCTGAACTTTCTTGAATCACCAATCTCTTTCTATTCTTTTTAATTTTTATCAGAGTTGATATTGGTCCTTCAAAGTCTTCATCAGATTCGATTTCTACAAAATCGCAAGCTATAGTTAAAAACACTAACAAAATCGCATTTGTTAGAAGATTATGCACAACAAGTCATCAATTCGCATGTGTTAGATATCAATTCGCATGTGTTTTTTATCATTTTGCATTTATGAGTTATGACTTCGCATTTGTTTCATAAACATTAGCATAACAATACAACTAACTTCTCATATAAAATCGCATTTGCATTAATATTAATTCGCAAATCTAATTTAATCATGCACAACAAAATCGCATTTTGTCAGTTAATCATGCACAACAAGTCATCAATTCGCATGTGTTAGATATCAATTCGCAAATCTAATTTAACCTAAAACAAAAAAACTTCTACCCTAGCAAATAAATATACCCATCAGTATCATTAAGACAAGTGCATAAAAAATGCAAAACCTAATAAATAAATATACCTGCTATAAACCCTAGCAAAATTGAAGATGTTATCAATATATAATGCTATACAACTATATGTTTAAGTTAAAACGTTAATAAACAAACAAATATCGCATTTGATTAAAAAGCCCCTGTATATTACACTTTAAATCGCAAATGTAAATAGATACCTGGATTCATATTCTTCGATTGTGGTATGTCGTTGTTTGCTTTGCTTCTTTTCTCAGTATTCATGGTATCGTAGTTGAAATCGCAATTGAGAGTAACAGTGAATCGTATTTGAAATCGCAATGAGTTGCAGGTAATGTTTTGGAGAAGGAGAATGCTTTTGATTTTTTGGGGTTTTACGGTATGATTTTTGAGTTTTTGTGTGCTGATAATCAGGGGTTTTGTTCTCGTTATGGACGATTCTAACCTTGGCGGTTTCTTTTATTAATTTTAATTTGATTAATTTAATTGTTTAAACACGCGGTTTTAATGAGATGATCGTACGGTTGTTGTTGTAGCGTATATAATGTATGATTAGAGTGTTTGTATGATAACCGGCCTCTACATATATATATATATATAGGGGATCGCTAGAATGAGAACCACCACGAGTTATGAGAACCACGAGAACCGCGCCCCGCGGGTGGCCGTCGGCGACGAAATTTTTTTTACACATAGATCCGTATATTTTAGTGGGGGGTTTAAATTTTCGGTTCAAACGGCGCGCCCGAGGGGGTAGTTTTTTACGCCCAAAGTTTGGGTTTTTTTAATTTTTCTTTTTTTTTTACCAAACTTTGGGCGTAAAAAACTACCCCCTCGGGCGCGCCGTTTGAACCGAAAATTTAAACCCCCCACTAAAATATACGGATCTAGGTGTAAAAAAAATTTCGTCGCCGACGGCCACCCGCGGGGCGCGGTTCTCGTGGTTCTCATAACTCGTGGTGGTTCTCATTCTAGCGGCTCCCTATATATATATATATATATATATATGTGTGTGTGTGTGTGTACCGATGCATAACTACTAACATTTAAATTTCAGTTATAGTTTGTACTAGATGCATATATATGAAAAAGAGTAAACGTCGCAATGCTCGGTGATTTTTGTTCAATATGCTTGAGTATCTGTTTGTTTAATTTATTATGTGATATTAACACCTGATAATGTCTACCATTCAGATGTCAAACGGAGTAAATCAGGAAGTCCAGAATAATAATGATAACAGGAACCAAATGGATAAAAGTGTTATAGAACACATAGTAGCTCAAGGAAATATAGACGCCATGCCATTTATTATCAACACTATTAATAAAAAGGCAGAAAATAATAATACCATAATAGGTAGTAAACGTACTCACGACGAACCAAGTCACAATGTGAATGGAAATCACGGACATCTCATCAAAGCTCCAATCCCAAAAAGAAAGAGAACCATCTCACATGGTCGTTCTTACAAGGAATTCTTATCCTGCAAACCAATAGAATTCTCAGGTAACGAAGGAGCCATTTCAGCTTTACGCTGGATAGAAAAGACTGAAGCAGTCTTAAAAATAAGTAAGTGTGCAGATGAAGATAAGATCATGTATGCTTCTAATCTTTTCAAGAATGAAGCATTAGAGTGGTGGAATACCATTCTCCAGTCAAGGGGAAGTGACATGGTTTACAACATGGAATGGAACAACTTTAAAGAAATAGTTGAAAGGAAGTTCTGTCCTGTGACAACCCTCAAATTCCATGTATTCCGTACAATTTATTAATGATAATTAAAGTGCTTACGACTGTGTGGAATTACTTAACTGTTTTATGATATCTGTGTTATACTTACATGTGCATGTTAACATACTAGTAGTATATAGAAAAGTTACTAAATAGTCCTGTGTGCTTTCCTAAGTGTTGAGAATTAATAACGTTACAAAAATATATATATAAAAGACACTTTACGGATTAATTAAGCACTTTAACGGAACAGTGTCAAACCGAACAACCGGACTTTACCCGGAACACAAAAATATTGTCAATGACACTGTTTTTCTTTTTCTGAGCTAGTTAGGGTCCCCGAATACCCTAACACCCGTTATATTACATAATACACTTATAACTTGTTTAAAGTGCATGACTAAACTAACTAGCTTGTAACCATTTCATCAAAATCCAACCATATAACCCACCGCCCCCCCCCCCCCATCCGATCGGTTCCCCATATGGGGACACCCTTCACCAGTTTTTGATTATTATATTGGGGATGTTTAGTATCAAGGTAACATATTAACTAGAGGTTAAAGACCTAAACTAGTTTATAATAAACACATGAGATTACAATCTTCATTTCATCAAACACCAACCAAATTTGCATCTCTCTCTCCCTCTTGGAGACTCTCGGCCGAACACAACCATACCCACCTCACCATCATTCAATCTTGATCTTGCAATTCCACATACATATCAAGGTGCTAGAGTTCACATAAGGAGACCCGGTGCTTACGAAATCGCAAGGACCTCTCTACATCGCTATTAACCACCCATTTTTCGTCTAGTTTCTTCCCTAGCCTTGAGCTAGTAGTAAGTGCTTCCAATCACCATCTTGTTCTTGATTTTAGTGGTTAATAGATGTTAGAATGATAAAAAGTTAAGAAACTTTAAAGCTCATGAACAAGTCTTGAACATAATGTGTTAAAGTTGGATAAAGAAGATAAGTTATGTGTGTAAACGATGTTAGAATGATGTTGTTATGATTCTTGCTGATTTCTTGCTGAATTACTTGTTAATGTTGATGTTTGATATTGTTATGATCACTAAACATGCTAACGGAATCAATCGAACGCGTCTTAGAAGATTAAAGAATGAAAACAGAATATGTCCAAGTTTTATAGGCAACTTCAGTTGGCTGTAAACAGGTCATAAACTCTACGAAAAACTGATATTTTGAGTCTAAAACGTGTTATTATGAAATACGGTTCTAATGGCACCGGAATCGTAATTTTTGGACTTCGTTTACTATTTTTAAAGCGTCATTTCGTAACAGCAGTTAGAGCTGCATTTTTCTGCTGAAAATATCTGTATTGTTTTCTGTCATAACTTGGGTTCTGTGTAGAGTTGGATCATGAAACTTGTACTTTAGATGACCACCGATGTATTTGTAAATACCCCACTGGAATTTCGTAAATTGGATGCTCGAAGAATTTTAAATGAATTGTTCCATGGACTGTGGTCAGAAAAAGTTAAATCTGAGTTCAGTCCGGAAAATAAATTTTTATAAAATATTAGTAATGAACTGAACCCTGATATTTTTACACAATAAAATTTGGAACGTTTAAGACATTCTGTAAAAATTTGGGAATTTTTGGAATAAGTTAACTATTTTATTAAAATGTCCGAAAACAGCCGGTTTTGAATGTTAATGCTGAAATGACATAAGTTGTAATTTGCGTGTCTAAATGTCGAGTATGCTATCTATGAATGATCTAACATGTTATATGTGTTACGTGCATTATCGTATGTTTTCTTATGAGTGGGGAATGGATGGGAAGAATATATGGGCATAAACATTTAAAGTAATGCATGCTATGTGATAGATACGTGTAGGAACTTTGTGCTCTATTTGAAACCACTAAATGACTAACTGGTAAATCATACTAGGACGTGATTGACCGACCTTGACTGTTAGCTATATTTGAGAATCTAACCGAGCAAACCGAGGTGAGTTCACACACTTTCTAAGGCATGGGATTCCCGGTGGTTTGGGAATGGGTTAAAGAAATTAAAACTAAATCTACATATCCTCCTTGGGTAGGATATGTACGGCCATCCTCCATAGATTGGATGCCATTATTAAGCCTACGAATTCTCCTGGTGTAGAATACGTACGTTCGTCCTCCTTGGGTGGGAAAACAACTTTAAAACTAAGCTAGACAAAACTCTATCATGAAGTCCCTCAATTTATATCGACTAAATCGCCGAGGCCAATGGCGAGCGGGTCATTAGTTAATAGCGCTATTAGGTTTAACAAACCTCACACCGTGCCAGTCGGACGGGCGTGTACTAATGGACTATGGAAAACTGTCAGTGATGGTAGACACTGATGTAGGGCGCAACTATTGTTCGTCAGTTGTCGATATGTATGGTCTAGTAGTTCACACGGGGAAAGCCCCCACTGATTATGGTTATGGTTTGGGTAATGAAAAAGGAAGTGGTTAAACATACTTTCAACTACGGGGTAACCCCCACGGCAATTAAGCCAAAGAAAGTCAAACCACGTTTTTCATAAACAACTTAAAACTAAACAACCAAACGTGAACTCACTCAACTTTGTTTTTGACTCGTTGTTACATGCCTTACAGGTCGCTAGATGCTTTTGGAGCTTGCATGAGGAGAAGGTTGTTGTGGAATATGGGTTGTTATTTCCCATACTTAATAATTGAACTTTATAAACCTATGGACTTATGTTTGAGACTTTAAACTTATGAACTGTGAACTTATGTTTTGAACTTACGCTTTATGCTTCCGCTGTTATCTTAAAATCGGTCACCTTCTTTAGGTCACCAATCATATTGTAGTTGGTTTCATTTACTTAATTGTGTTGTTCAATATGATTGGTGGCTCGATCCTGGTCATGTCACGCCTCCAAGCGGTGATACTCCGCATGATGGATTTTGGGGGTGTGACAGATTGGTATCAGAGCCATTGGTTATAGTGAACTTGGTTTTAAAAAGGGAAAGGCTTTTTGATAAAACCAGACTATAACCTGTACAGTACTCAACGATCCACAACAACGCTTCGCTCCACGTGCAAGACTCGACACCATAAGTGGTATGATTTATGTTATATTGTCGGTTAGATAGTTCTCACTGTGCATTAGATAATCTGATAATTGCTACTTGAACCTTGTGTGCTTACTCTCTATTGTCGTCCCACACTTACGCACTTTCGCGACACCTTTCTCACTTACGTTGCTTCATTATGAAGATCATGAGCGGACGTGGAGGACGTATCAACCTCACTCAAGCCCAGTTGACGGCTTTGATCAATGAACGAGTTGCGGAGGCACTCGCAGCAAATCCAGCAGGAGGTATAACCTGCTATATCAACCCACCTTAGGACGTTTAGATCCTACCTTCACAAACCAACCCTCGTGCTTAACCTTGTCTGTTATTCTCACACAACAGGTCAACATGCTCAACCTCCTGTGTGCACATTCAAAACGTTCATGGACTGCCGACCTACTATTTTCAGTGGCACCGAAGGAGCAGTGGGACCTCTTTACTGGTTTGAAAAGCTTGAGTCAGTTTTCGAGATGTACGAATGCCCCGAAGGCCGTAGGGTGAAATATGCTACCGGAACACTTGAAGGAGCTGCATTAACCTGGTGGAAGGCACAGGTTCAACTACTAGGACTGGCAGTTGCTAATGCCACCCCCTGGAATGGTTTCAAATAGCTGATCAAGGAGGAGTACTGTAGTCGGGATGACATCCACAAGCTAGAGGTGGAATTTTACAATCTGAAGATGACGGGGTCTGAGATTGAGGCGTATACGAAGAGGTCAAATGAGCTGGCCATCTTGTGCCCTACCATGGTGGACCCTCCCATCAAACGAATTGAGCTGTATCTCAAGGGCCTTGTACCAGAGATCCAAAGTCACGTGACTTCAGCCAACCAGGGTACCATACAGCAAATCATCAAGTTGGCCCATCGACTCACTGACCAGGCGGTGGAGCAAAACAGGCTGCCCAAACGAATCAGTGCCACAGCTACTTCTGATGCACCTACCGAAAACAAGCGAAAATGGGATGGGAACTCCAGTAAGGGGTCTACTTCAGTTCAGTCTCAGCAGCGAAAGACTGATGACTACCAGAGTCCTGGTCAGCAATATTTCGGTAGTCAAGGACAGGGTGGATACCGAGGGAACCACCCCAAGTGCAATCGGTGCCACAAGCATCACAGCGGGCAGTGCAACAAGGGTAGCTGTCTGAGGTGTAACAAGTTTGGTCATGAAGCGAAGGATTGTAGGAGCGCACGACCAGCAAATCAGAATCGCTAACAACAACAACAAGCTCCACAGAACCACCAGCAGCAACAGCAGGGCAATAAAGGATGCTTTCAATGTGGCGTTGAAGGCCACTTTAAGAGGAACTGCCCCCAACTGAACCAGAATCAGAACAACAACCAAGGAAACGGGAACCACAATGGGAACAACAATGGAGGCAATAACGAGGGTAAAAACAATGGTAATGGTGATGCAAGGAATGATCCCAACGTTGTGATGGGTAAGTTTCTTCTGGACGACTTCTTTGTTACTTCTTTATTTGATTCGGGTGCCGATACTAGTTATGTGTCCTTAAAAGTTAGCCAAATGCTTAAGCGCACTCCAACACTTCTGAACACCAAACACACGGTAGAACTAGCTAACGGTAAAAGTCTTGAAGCCACACACGTAGTTAAAGGTTGTAACCTCGTCTTAGCTGGTCAGACTTTCTCTATCGATCTTATTCCTATCACACTGGGTAGTTTCGACGTCGTTATTGGGGTGGATTGGCTATCTCATCATCAAGCGGATATTGTTTGCAAGGAGAAAATCGTCCGCATTCTTCGTCCTGGTGAAGAACCTCTGGTGATTCAGGGCGATAAGAGTGGTGCTGTTGTAGGCATTATCTCTTTCCTTAAGGCCCAGAAGTGTTTGCGAAAGGGCCACACTGCCATTTTAGCACTCGTTACTGACACATCAACGGAAGGGAAGAGAATTGAAGACATCCCTATTGTACGTGACTTTCCCGAGGTATTTCCTGAGGAATTAACTGGTCTTCCGCCTCATCGCCAAGTTGAGTTTCAAATCGAGCTAGCTCCTGGAGCAGTGCCCATAGCCCGAGCGCCATATCGTCTAGCTCCATCAGAACTCGAAGAACTGTCCACACAACTACAAGAACTCTTGGAAAAGGGTTTCATACATCCTAGCTCTTCGCCCTAGGGAGCTCCAGTCTTGTTCGTAAAGAAGAAAGATGGTACTTTCAGAATGTGTATTGACTACCGCGAACTCAACAAGGTGACCATGAAGAATCGTTATCCTCTTCCACGTAATGACGACTTGTTCGACCAGTTGCAAGGGTCGAGCTATTACTCTAAGATTGATTTGAGATCGGGATACCATCAGCTGAGAGTCCGAGATGAGGACGTCTCCAAAACAGCATTCAGAACTCGTTACGGCCATTACGAGTTTCTGGTCATGCCTTTCGGGTTGACGAATGCACCAGCGGTTTTCATGGATCTCATGAACCGAGTGTGCAAGCCTTACCTAGATAAGTTCGTTATTGTGTTCATCGACGATATCCTGATCTATTCTAAGAGTCAAGAGGAACACGAGCAGCATCTACGACTTATGTTGGAACTTCTTCGAAAAGAGCAGTTGTATGCCAAGTTTTCGAAATGTGACTTCTGGCTTCGCGAAGTCCACTTTCTAGGCCATGTGGTAAACATGGATGGGATTCATGTAGATCCCTCCAAGGTTGACTCGATCAAGAACTGGCCTGCACCCCGCACACCAACAGAAATCCGCCAATTCTTGGGTTTGGCAGGATATTACAGAAGGTTTATCAAAGATTTCTCCAAGATTGCGCAGCCTCTCACTTCAATGACTCAGAAGGGTGTCACCTATCGTTGGGGTGATGCACAGGAGTCTGCATTTCAGCACTAGAAGGATAGTCTTTGTAGCACGCCTATCCTCTCATTGCCTGAAGGCACAGATGATTTTGTGGTTTACTGCGACGCTTCCATCCAAGGACTTGGTTGCGTATTGATGCAACGTGACTAGGTCATTACCTACGCATCACGCCAACTCAAAGTTCACGAAAGGAATTACACTACTCACAATCTGGAGCTGGGAGCAGTTGTTTTTGCACTAAAGATATGGAGACATTACCTGTACGGAACCAAGTGCACCATTTACACCAATCACAGGAGTCTCGAACATATCCTCAAGCAAAAGGAATTAAATATGCGACAACGCCGATGGGTCGAACTCTTGAACGATTATGAATGTGCTATCAAATACCATTCGGGCAAGGCCAATGTTGTGGCTGACGCCCTCAGTCGAAAGGATACTCTACCTAAGCGTGTACGTGCGTTACAGCTTACCATCCAATCCAACCTTCCCTCTTAGATTCACGATGCTCAGGTTGAAGCATTGAAAGCAAAGAACATCAGGACTGAATCCCTACGAGGATCGAGGCAACGGCTAGAACAAAAGGAAGACGGCGCCTACTATGTAACAGGGCGTATTTGGGTTCCACTTTATGGAAACTTACGCGAGCTTGTGATGGATAAAGCACACAAGTCTCGTTATTCGGTACATCCTGGTTCGGATAAAATGTACCACGACCTCAAGACTACGTACTGGTGGCCTGGCATGAAAGCCCACATAGCAACCTACGTCAGTAAGTGCATGACTTGTGCGAGAGTCAAGACTGAATATCAGAAACCATCAGGCCTACTTCAACAACCGGAGATCCCGAAATGGAAATGGGAGCAAATTTCCATGGATTTCGTTACCGGCCTGCCCAGATCTCAACGCGGAAACGATACCATTTGGGTGATCGTAGATCGACTGACCAAGTATGCACATTTTCTGGCCATCAAAGAAACGGATAAGTTTTCTACTCTTGCAGACATTTATCTAAAGGAAGTAGTGTCAAGGCACGGAGTGCCAACCTCTATCATTTCTGATCGTGATGCGCGTTTTACTTCTGAACTGTGGCAAGCAATGCACAAGTCTTTTGGCTCACGATTAGATATGAGCACCGCTTATCACCCACAGACGGATGGGCAATCTGAACGCACCATCCAAACCCTTGAAGACATGCTTAGGGCATGTGTAATCGATTTTGGTAATGGCTGGGAAAAGCACCTCCCGCTAGTGGAGTTTTCGTACAACAACAGTTACCACACCAGCATCCAAGCCGCTCCGTTTGAGGCATTGTACGGACGTAAATTCCGATCACCTCTTTGTTGGGCAGAAGTTGGTGACAGTCAAATCACTGGCCCAGAACTCGTAGTAGATACAATAGAAAGGATTGCTCAGATACGACAGCGAATGGCGGCAGCTCGTGACCGTCAGAAAAGCTATGCTGATAAGGGAAGAAAACCACTCGAGTTCCAGGTTGGAGATCGAGTGCTACTCAAAGTCTTGCCTTGGAAAGGCGTAGTTCGTTTTGGAAAATGAGGTAAACTCAATCTGCGTTTTGTCGGACCATTCGAAGTCATCGAGAAAATGAATCTACCCGAAGAACTCAACGGAGTTCACGACGTATTCCATGTGTCGAATCTGAAGAAGTGTCTGTCAGATGAGACCCTCATAGTTCCTCTCAAGGAACTCACTATCGATGACCAGCTGCGATTCGTCGAGGAACCAGTAGAGATTACGGATCGAGATGTTAAGATCCTCAAGCATACCAAGATACCTCTGGTCCGAGTTCGTTGGAATGCTCGTCGTGGCCCAGAGTATACCTGGGAACGAGAAGACCAAATGAAACTCAAGTATCCCCAACTGTTTAAGAAAAACGCAACCACTACTGAGGCTGAAGCTACTGCAGAATTTCGGGACGAAATTCCAAATCAACGGGGGGATGATGTGAAACCCCAGGAAAATCAGGAAAACAACGCAACTTAACTAGCTTCCTCAGTAACCACGCGCTAAATTTCGGGACGAAATTCTCTTAACAGGGGAAGAATGTGACAACCCTCAAATTCCATGTATTCCGTACAATTTATTATTGATAATTAAAATGCTTGACGACTATGTGGAATTACTTAACCGCTTTCTGATATCTGTGTTATACTTACATGTGCATGTTAACATACTAGTAGTATACAGAAAAGTTACTAAATAGTCATGTGTGCTTTCCTAAGTGTTGAGAATTAATAACGTTACAAAAATATATATAAAAGACACTTTACGGATTAATTAAGCACTTTAACGGCACAGTGTCAAACTGAACAACCGGACTTTACCCGGAACACAAAAATATTGTCAATGACACTGTTTTTCTTTTTCTGAGCTAGTTAGGGTCCCCGAATACCCTAATACCCGTTATATTACATAATACACTTATAACTTGTTTAAAGTGCATGACTAAACTAACTAGCTTGTAACCATTTCATCAAAATCCAACCATATAACCCCCACCCATCCGATCGGTTCCACATATGGGGACACCCTTCACCATTTTTTGATTATTATATTGGGGATGTTTAGTATCAAGGTAACATATTAACTAGAGGTTAAAGACCTAAACTAGTTTATAATAAACACATGAGATTACAATCTTCATTTCATCAAACACCAACCAAATTTGCATCTCTCTCTCCCTCTTGGAGACTCTCGGCCGAACACAACCATACCCACCTCACCATCATCTTGATCTTGCAATTCCACATACATATCAAGGTGCTAGAGTTCACATAAGGAGACCTGGTGCTTACGAAATCGCAAGGACCTCTCTACATCGCTATTTACCACCCATTTTTCGTCTAGTTTCTTCCCTAGCCTTGTGCTAGTAGTAAGTGCTTCCAATCACCATCTTGTTCTTGATTTTAGTGGTTAATAGATGTTAGAATGAAAAAAAGTTAAGAAACTTTAAAGCTCATGAACAAGTCTTGAACATAATGTGTTAAAGTTGGATAAAGAAGATAAGTTATGTGTGTAAATGATGTTAGAATGATGTTGTTATGATTCTTGCTGATTTCTTGCTGAGTTACTTGTTAATATTGATGTTTGATGTTGTTATGATCACTAAACATGCTAACGGAATCAATCGAACACGTCTTAGAAGATTAAAGAATGAAAACAGAATCTGTCCAAGTTTTACAGCCAACTTCAGTTGGCTGTAAACAGGTCATAAACTCTACGAAAAACTGATATTTTGAGTCTAAAACGTGTTATTATGAAATACGGTTCTAATGGCACTGGAATCGTAATTTTTGGACTTCGTTTACTATTTTTAAAGCGTCATTTCGTAACAGCAGCTAGAGCTGCATTTTTCTGCTGAAAATATGTGTATTGTTTTCTGTCATAACTTGCGTTCTGTGTAAAGTTGGATCATGAAACGTGTAATGTATATGACCACCAATGTATTTGTAAATACCCCACTGGAATTTCGCAAATCGGACGCTCGAAGAATTTTAAATGAATTGTTCCGTGGACTGTGGTCAGAAAAAGTTAAATCTGAGTTCAGTCCGGAAGATGAATTTTTATAAAATATTAGTAATGAACTGGACCCCGATATTTTTACACAATAAAATTTGGAACGTTTAAGACATTTTGTAAAAATTTGGGAATTTTTGGAATAAGTTAACTATTTTATTAAAATGTCCGAAAACAGCCGGTTTTGAATGTTAATGCTGAAATGACATAAGTTGTAATTTGCGTGTCTAAATGCCGAGTATGCTATCTGTGAATGATCTAACATGTTATATGTGTTACGTGCATTATCGTATGTTTGCTTATGAGTGGGGAATGGATGGGAAGAATATATGGGCATAAACAGTTAAAGTAATGCATGCTATGTGATAGATACGTGTAGGAACTTTGTGCTCTATTTGAAACCACTAAATGACTAACTGGTAAATCATACTTGGACGTGATTGACCGACCTTGACTGTTAGCTATATTTGAGAATCTAACCGGGCAAACCGAGGTGAGTTCACACACTTTCTAAGGCATGGGATTCCCGGTGGTTTGGGAATGGGTTAAAGAAATTAAAACTAAATCTACATATCCTCCTTGGGTAGGATATGTACGGCCATCCTCCATAGATTGGATGCCATTATTAATCCTACGAATTCTCCTGGTGTAGAATACGTACGTTCGTCCTCCTTGGGTAGGACAACAACCTTAAAACTAAGCTAGACAAAACTCTATCATGAAGTCCATCCATTTATATCGACTTAATCGCCGAGGCCAATGGCGAGCGGGTCATTAGTTAATAGCGCTATTAGGTTTAACAAACCTCACACCGTGCCAGTCGGACGGGCGTGTACTAATGGACTATGCCAAACTGTCAGTGATGGTAGACACTGATGTAGGGCACAACTATTGTTCGTCAGTTGTCGATATGTATGGTCTAGTAGTTCACACGGGGAAAGCCCCCACTGATTATGGTTATGGTTTGGGTAATGAAAAAGGAACTGGTTAAACATACTTTCAACTACGGGGTAACCCCCACGGCAATTAAGCCAACGAAAGTCAAACCACGTTTTTCAGAAACAACTTAAAACTAAACAACCAAACGTGAACTCACTCAACTTTGTTGTTGACTCGTTGTTACATGCCTTACAGGTCGCTAGATGCTTTTGGAGCTTGCATAAGGAGAAGGTTGTTGTGGAATATGGGTTGTTATATCCCATACTTAATAATTGAACTTTATAAACCTATGTACTTATCTTTGAGACTTTAAACTTATGAACTGTGAACTTATGTTTTGAACTTACATTTTATGCTTCCGCTGTTATCTTAAAATCGGTCACCTTCTTTAGGTCACCAATCGTATTATAGTTGGTTTCATTTACTTAATTGTGTTGTTCAATATGATTGGTGGCTCGATCCTGGTCATGTCACGCCTCCAAGCGGTGATACTCCGCATGGTGGATTTTGGGGGTGTGACATGTCCTCCTCATGAAAAGGAGCAAATTGCCAATAAATTCCTAAATCATAGAATGATTGGGGTAAATTGCAGGAATTTACTACCAAATTTTTTGAATATGCTAGGATAGTACCAACACTAGCCTCACAAAACCAGTATTAATCTCCCGTTATATCTGGGGATTAACAGTGAGATCAGAGATAAAGACAAGGCAGCTAGACCACAAATAATAGAAGAAGCAGTGGAGCTTGCTAATACTCTGACTGATTGACTGATACAGACACAAGAGGAAAACCAGAAAAAGAATCTAGCTCAAAGGATTACCCAAGAACTATGTTATGGTAATTCCTTTTGCGGGAAAGGAATAGGTTCATCTTATTCACCTTTCTGTAAGTTCTGTAAGAAGAAACATTCTGGAAAATGTACGATATCCTGCAACTTTTGCAAAAAGCCAGGACATACAAGAAATTAGGGTAACCATTGGGTGTCAGCCCAATGGCCACCAGCCCGCATTCTAACCCGGAGGTGGCGGGTTCGAGTCTTGCTCGTTCCCAATGCTCCTACGGTAGTGGATTTACCCCCAGACTCAGGCTTGCTGGGTGGCGGTCTGCGAGGTGGGATCACCTCGGCGGTTGGGAGGACCGTGGAATATCCCCCCCCCCCCCCATGTATAAGAAAAGCAAGTACTAGGATCTGCTACAACTGCAGAGAAGCTGGTCATATCCAACCAAACTACCCACAACTAGCTCCAGCAGCAAACAACAATGCAAAAGAAATAGAGGGACCCAAGAAGAATGCCAAAGCATTCGTACTGATAGCCGAAGAAGCTAAGATGATCCCTGATGTGATTGCCGCTATGTTTTTAGTTAATGATGTTTATGCTAAAGTATTATTTGACTCTGGTGCAAACCAAAGTTTTATAAATACTTCTTTCTACAAACTTCTCAATCAACCATTAACTAAACTTCACCAAGACTGTCTGGTGGGACGGCAAATGGAAATTTTATAAAAATAAGCGAAATCCTTCAGGAAAGAAAGATAGAAATTTTAAGTCATAAGTTTACTATTAACCTGTTACCAATGAATCTAACCAGATTCAATGTGGTATTAGGAATGGATTGGTTGGTAGCCAATCGTGCACAAATTTTGTGTGATCAAAGGTCTGTAGAAGTTTTTACGCCAACTGACGAAAGGATCACAATTAAGGGAGAGAAGCCGACAAGGTCAACGAAATTCATCTATGTGATGAAAGCTGCAAGTTATGCACGAAAAGGAGGAATGGTGTATATGATTTCAGTAATCATTAACAGGAAATGAAAAGAGTTAAAAGATATTCCTGTAATTTCTAATTTCTTAGACGTTTTCCCAGAAGAATTACCTGGATTACCGCCAGATCGCGAGGTTGAATTTAGAATTCTCCTGTTACCAGGAACTGCACCGATTGCCAAAGCTCCCATATCGACTAGCACCGACAGAAATGCAAGAACTAAAGAGATAGTTAGACAAATTACTCGAAAAAGGTTTTATACAACCAAGTTCATCGCCATGGGGAGATTACAAAGAATTGAATACGGTTATGATTAAAAATCGGTACCCACTACCGAGAATCGATGATCTATTCAATCAACTTCAAGGAGCCCAATTCTTTTCTAAGATCGACTTATGCTGAGGATATCATCAACTGAAGGTACAGGAAGAGGACATTCCTAAAACCGCTTTCAGAACAAGGTATGGACATTATGAATTTACAGTCTTGCCATTTGGTTTAACCAATGCCCTAGCCGCAACATGATGAACAGGATATGTAAACCATACTTGGATAAATTCAAAATTGTATTCATAGATGAGATACTAATTTACTCCAGAAGTAAGGAAGAACATGCGGAACATTTACACATACTTCTGACATTGTTGAGAAAAGAGAAGCTTTATGCTAAATTCTCAAAATGTGAATTCTGGTTGCAAGAAGTGCAATTTCTTGGACACTTAGTTAATCATGAAGGAATTCATGTGGACCCTACAATTATTGAAGCTATTACTAAATGGAAAGTCCCTGAATCACCAACATAAATTAAGAAGTTTTCTTGGATTGGCAGGATATTATAGACGTTTTATTCAAGATTTTTCTAGAATAGCCATTCTATTAACCAAACTAACTTGCAACTCATTTAAGTTTGAATGGGGACCAAAACAAGAGGAAGCATTCAAGGTTTTAAAGCAAAGATTAACGAACGCACCAATACTTGCCTTGCCAGAAGGAACTGAAGACTTTATAGTCTATTGTGATGCATCTAAACTAGGATTTGGATGTGTGTTGATGCAACATCAAAAGGTAATTGCTTATATCTCCAGACAACTAAAGAAGCGTGAAGAAAATTACACAACACATGATCTAGAATTAGGAGCGACAATTTTTTCCCTTAAGATTTGGAGACACTATCTTTACGGTAGTAAGTTCATTGTCTTCACATATCATAAGAGTTTAAGATATGTTTTCGGGTAAAAGGAATTAAACATGAGGCAAAGATGTTGGATGGAAATCCTTAGTGATTATGATTGTGATATCCAGTATCATGCAGGAAAAGCTAACGTAGTAGCTGATGCTTTAAGTCGAAAATACCATGAGAAGCCTAGAAGAATACGTGCTCTCAGACTAAACCTGTAGGTAGATTTATGTCACACCCCTTTCTAAGGCGGAAGCACGAGGTGTGATCTTGAAAGGTTCTCATTGCACACGAATGGTAAACATACTACATGCTCATAAAATAACTCCAAATGCCATTAACATTTCATAACCAAAAACATAAGTTAAGTTTTGAGTTTACACCATAGCATAAAATATTGTCTGATAAGTTTACAACATTATTCAAAGACCAACATAAAGGTTTTGATCCTTATATCACCACATAGAATGGGACATAACAACCAAACCCAGCAAAACGGGCATAGGAGTCTTGACACATAGTAACTAAAAACACAAACGACATTCTTGAGCAAGGGTGCGACCGCGCGTACATCCACTTTTAGTTACCTGAAATACATGTGAGTTTTGGAAAATCGTCAACATAATGTTGGTGTGAATTCATGCAGATTTGTGAAAACATTTAAGCATTCGTTATGGAAAACATGGTATGTAATTGTATGAAATAAGTATGAATGTAAATATAAGGAATACGAGATCGCTAATGGTTAGCTAGACCATCAACATGTGTAACGACATAGGAAGCATCCAAACCATAGGCATTTTTAGTTGTTGAATCACGACTAGAGACACAAAAGCACTGCTTGGTAAAAGAGTGGCCAAGAGTGTGGTTGCCTGAAACCCATTAGATCTAACCTTTTGTTCTGCGGTATTGGTATGTAACTGATTAATGGTGCTTATGGCACCCTATTCGTGACATGATCTAAAGTATCATTCCTTAGTTTTTGTATTTAACATACCATAGCACATGTATTTTCCCCAAGTTTAGAAAACAAGTACAACAACAACAACCATACCCAGTGAATCCCATAAATAGCAAAGCTACTTATAGGGTCTGGGGAGGGTGGGATGTAGGCAGACCTTGCCTCTATCCATAGGGATAGAGAGGTTGCTTCCAGAGAGACCCTCGGCTCGAAAACGAACAACAAATCAACATACCAAGTCAAAGAATATAGAAATAAGAAGTCCCTCATACCAAGAAATTGATCCGAGTGACACAATATAATGTAAATCATGTATAATAGCATGCATACAACATCATTTGGGCATAAACATAAGAAGGCAATCAGCGGAAGAGTCCCTTAAAGAGTAAGAAAAACCTACCTCCTTAAAATACACCTAAGACCTTACTGCAATATCTTCTAGAAGTCCTTAACCCTAATCCTACGCCTCCACGAAGTTTAGAAAACAAGTAAAAGTTTAAAAGTGGGGACATGAACTCACAACTTTGCGTATCCTGCGCCGTAAACTTCACCGGGTTGGTTTCTTAGTGTCGTGACCTATACGTGTTCTATTAATGTTAGTCACTAGACTTGTATCACACAAGTACAAGTCACCATCTGTTGTTTATGTATTTATTCTTTATACGTTCATGTAGGCTTTTCGAGGTAAGAAGTTGTTAAAAATAATTTATATTTCTAATTTTTCAAGTGAGTTACTTATATTATTTTCCCAAAAATAAATATAAGTAATTTGTGAAATAATATTCTTAATATTATTTTGGTACAAGTATTCTTAGGAAAATATACTTGTATTTTATGTAAATACTTGTGAATTTTTGTATTATTCACCAAAAATCAATACTTTGATTTTTATTACTTTACAGAATTATATTTCTTAAAAATAATATATTTTTAAAACTTGTATGAGATATATATATTTTGGTCATGTTATAAAATATATATATGGTTATTCTTGTTATCCACCCGATTTTTGTATATTTGTATACTTATGTATTCTCATGTATTTGTATGTGTATTTTTGTGTTCATACTCCATGGGAGTATTTAGTGTATTTTCAAGTTCCTAATACACTACTACATATAATACACATAATATACACTTAGCACAAATTTTGGTGATCACTAAATATATATATTTTTCTCAAAAAATATACATACCTAATATTAATTTGAAGAAATCATCATTTCTTAACTTGTAATTTCCTACAAAAATTAGGGAAAACCTT